>APFE031645813.1:65556-83158 GCA_000404065.3 Pinus taeda | reverse complement strand
CCTCTGAAAAGCAACTGTGCCCACTCCTAAAACACTATACCTTCCGCCATCACTCATCTCTGTGCACATCTTGAGGTCTTTCTCCTCCAAGGCACTGAATAAACTTTTAACATCGGTCATGTGGAATGAGGCTCCAATGTCAATATACTAGACACAACCCATCATCAATGACACCATGCATGCGATGATGCTAAAGTCCATTTCGAACTTAGAAGCCAATGCCTCACCTTCCGATCCTTCTGAGGATCCCTTCTTGGACTTCTTCAATGGGCAATTAGTCGCATAATGTCCCATCTCAATTGAAGTATGATATGAATTCGATTTGCACCTGCAACCTCGAACTTCAAACTTCGAATTCTCTTCTCAGTACATTGTTCACAGCTCTGATAAACTTAGCTTTGACACCATGTAGAAATTATGCAAATTCTCTCTACAAATCTCGCTTTGAGATCTATGTAGAAAATGTGACTGTACATTAACTCGATAATGCAATATAACCAAAGAAAAATACTATAACCTACTTCTACTATCAATTTTGCGAAAGCTTAAAGATCAAGCTGAATCGAGTTGAACACATATAACCAGAAGAAGAAGAATCAATTCACAATACACATGAAAATACTTTGGGGAAAGCCTCAATTAAAAACCCCACTATCTGTATTATCATACAAGGTGGAAATACATAAGAATTATACAAAGCCTTAGCTCTCACAGCTAGCCATCTCTCAGTACAATCCTCACAGATGCTTACAGGAAATCTTGGCTTCTCACAAGCCTTCTCCCATGCCCTCCAAGCTCTTATTTCCTTGCACTGCTCCTCTGAGATGATCTTCTCCAACCAAGTGGAAAATTGATCTCACACCCTGTATGAACTACGCAATCCTTAAGGAATTATTATTTCTACATGCATGAGTTTTCTTTATAGGAAAACACATGCCACTAATAGCACATTGTCCTTGTCTTTAATCTCAACTGGGTATTTCTCAGAATAGACATGCATGAGTTTCCAATGGGGGAATCTTCAGTTAATTGGAATACATCAGTTGAGTGCATGCATGCATCAACTGACTGTTAACTCTCTATTAGTTCCTCAAACAATTTGGAACTAATTTAACTACCCACTAAACTGAGTTAACTAATTACAACTCAAATATAACTCAACTTTATCTCCTAAATTTTAGGGATAAATCTTGCATGACTTCAGAAAGACTTCTAACTTGAATTTTTCCAACTAATTAAGTCAAAATAACTTAATTAATTATTCTCCAAGTAGCTAGTAAGACTAAATTCCATTTTAATTCACAATTTAATACAAGGACAAATTACATTGGAAATTGGAACATTCTGGATTCTATTTTTATCATTTCTTATTGCTATTTTCAACAAAAGAAAAATATAGAAAAAAAATAAACATTATATGTGTTTCTAAAATATATATATATGAATAAATTATACATCATACTTTCAATTACATAAATATTTATAAATCTTTATGTTAAAATTTAAATCTTATTTATTATTTAGATCGAATCTTAACTCCAGATCAAATCTCTTTTCACTTTAAAACATCTCTACCATACTCAGATCAAATGTTTACATAGGAGTTAATTTTACTTAGGAACCTCCAATATATAGATTTTTTTAATGAAAATGTGAATAGGTGAGGTATAATATTACAATATTATATGTTGCCCAATATTTATTACCACCCCCACCCAATAAAAACTGGTTAGGGATGGAGGAATACTAATTAAAATGTAATATAGTTGAGTTTATTTACTTTTAAACTTCAAATATCAAGAAAGATTACAATAAGAAGTGGATTTGTTGAGGGGAAATATTGGTTAAAGTGTAATATTATAGTATTATATTTGAGCTATAACATCAAACTAAGATGGATCTAGACTAGTTTAATTTCCCCCTTAAATAGGCTAATTCCACATGAATACCATTGATTCTTGAAATTGTGGGTCAATATCATGCGTCATTTTAATTTTTGTATTATTTAATTTTTATAGGGTTATTTTTGTTTTAGTTTTTCACCAAGTTAAAATGTTTACATTACGCTTAGATCTTAGAATTTTGTGATCCATATTGTGAATAATAATGGATTTCAATAATCACATCATTAAGATTTGGTCAAACCAGTTAATGTGGTTCATCTTCGGGACAAAAGTTTACATTAGGTTTTGTTACACATTTCTAATATACTATAACCAACTAATATGGTTCATCCTTAGAACATAGATTTACATTAAATTATGTTACACATTTCTGGCATACCACAAGCATTAGAAAGTAAAAATTGAGGTAAATTTATTAATTTGTTAAGGTAACATTTATTTTTTAGTATAATGTTACGTGACACTATCTCTTTCATGTAATGGGTTGTAAAGTCTTCTAAACTCAACCATTATATAGTTTATTTTAAATACATTCATTTTTAAAATATTTATCAAATTAATAATACTAAAAAACTATAACTTATAAATTTAAAAATAATATATTTTTCTATTTTTGTTTTTATTTATTTATTTATTATTACATATTTGAACGATTAATTTCATCACAAATCCAAGTTACAAGAGGACCTTGCAATAATCAACTAAGACTAAAAAAGCACATAACTTATATGAACTATAAATATGACATAGAAATTTTGATTTATAATCTTTAATTTTATTATAAATTTGAACAATCATGGCGTTGCAATAATCAACTATTATTTTATGAACCATAAAAATAATATAGATATTTTGATTTATGATTTTTTTAATTTTTATTATAGATTTGAATAGTTATTTGATTACCAATTGAAGCTAAAAAAGACTTTACAATAATCAACTATTATTTTATAGTTAAGTTTTCCAATGATTGGATTTTATAATAAATTTATACTACTATATAATTTACTTAATGATATTAACTTCTGATTATCTTTAAAATAGTAAGAAATTACATTCTAAAGCAAATAAGCCACATTTACAATTAAATTATATCCCCAAATAGTTCGCTCAATAATATTGACTTGTCATCGACTCCAAATAATAATAATAAAACATTCTTACAAATTAAACAAAAGAAGCAGAGAAAAACAATGCACGGTCGATAAACTTTCCTGCCATGCAAGCAACGCGAATACACTTAAAAGAGAAATAAAGTGATACAGTTCACCAGCCCAAAACGAAAATATGGCCTGTGGAACCACCATTTTTCCACCTCGCTGCAATAAAAATCGGTGATTGTACAAAGCCCGCCACTGTATTAAAAGAAAAAAGAGGTGTACCTACGGAAAACCAAAACCGCCTACATCCTGCACTGCAAGGAGAAGTACTTGGATTGTTGATAAATAAATCCGACAGAGATAATACTGAAATAGGAGGACATAATAACTAACCTGCTACGACAGAAGCCACTGCTATTTTGGAATCTTTGTGGTAATGGAGCCGATCACGATGAGGAGATGAATCTGATTATACCTTTTTCATACTCTCTTGTTGAAGACGGAGTTGTTTCCAGGCGAAAATAGTTTGCAGTACACTTAAAATTAAGAGGAAACATCCTATGATCAAAGACAGGACAAGCCATGCCCTCGGCAAATACTTTTCCTTGACACCAGCATACATCATTCTATACTCATAATTTATGTAGAAGGTTGTAACCTCATCAATGGCGGTCTGGATTGGTTCGTATTCGCCTTTGTCCAGTCCTTCGCCAATTCCTTTCCAAGCACTGGCCACTTCGTCTGGTTGCGAGAATTCGTCGATGATGCCACTATCTATGAGCACATCAACATCTGCGGATGTATCGATCAAGGATTCCATCAAGTCCAGGTAAGTCTTTAGCGGTTTCGTTTGATCTTTCCTAGCCAGTGCCTCGAACGCCACCAGATTTTCCATTAAAACCACTGTTCGGTTGCTTATTTCAACTCTGGGCAAGTGAAACGTGCCGGTTTTTCCATCAAAACGAATTCTGTTGAGAACCTTTACGTTTGCAGAGAACGTCACTCCTTTCTTTTTGAGTTCTACGGCTGCTGGCATACTGATGCCCCAGTTCTTCTTCTTCTTGTTGTTCAATCTTGGGTCACCTTTAGTACGATCTGTGCAATGAGAAGAGCGGATCATATTTTCATACAGAATTTCCAATAGATGTGAATTCTCCCTCACAGCAGCCCCGGCTGATATTTGCGAATCTTGGCTGTTACGCATATCCAGGAAAGGGCAGAGACTGTGCCAAGCCAGTCTTAGAGTTGAGTTGAGGTCTTGACCTGCACCTAAAACCCACTCAAGGACATGGTATCGATTAATCTTGATGTCTTGATATCGACTATTAAAGGTCCGGCTTTCAAGGTCCTTTATGATTTCTTGATGTAAATCTGGAAGTGTAGCTAGCTCCCATCGAAGGATCCTCTGTAGGGCAAATAAAGGTATTTGATTTTCTAGCTTCATAATATCTTCCTGAACTGCGAAAGATTCTTGCAATGGTTTATACTTGGGATCTGTATACCTGTTCGCCAAGGATATCAAGCGGGATCCATACTCCCCGGAGAATTCCCTAAAAAAACAGAAAAGTTTACCAGTCATTTGACCGAGTAATCGTTTTTAAAGATGAAGCACAAATAAATCCTCATTGCTGGAATAAAAGCGTAAAAACACGCATTAAGTCTGCAACTGCAATAATTCCATTCCTGTCGCACTAAATAAATTGGGGATATAATGGATGTATGCTACTTGTAATCTTTAAAACGGACTTGTTTGTCCTGATTTTAAATTTCCTGTGACATTTCGACAAAAATGGAGTCCATACCTCAAGAATTGCAAAAGGAAGAAGCCATCTGTAGCCATCATTTCACACAATTCTTTGTCTCCAGGAACAGAGTCGGAGAGCGCATACCATTGCCGAATGCTACTGATAAATCCTTGATCATCTCTCATGCTGTGAACCAGCTCCTCGAATTGTTGGTCTCTGACGCAGAATCTGACCCAAGGGAGGTCCCTTTTAAACGTAATTTCATACTCGTCAAGTTGGGGCTTAGAACGGTAATGAAACGGTCCTAGAGAAACCTTCTGTGGTACATAAGCTCTGGATTTTTCTGCAAGCAGAGATTCCGGTACGCGGGGTATACAGCTCACAGCAATATCAATCCTGTGGTCGTCCATGATGCGGCAGTGCCTCCTTGGCCACAAGAAAAACTCAAATGTATATAATCGCAAATTTAGAGATTTAATGCGGAGAAGAAACAGCGTAAATAGGAAGTTCATAGCCTGTAGATTTCAGTAAAATCATTTTATATGTCAAACAGCACAGCTAAGCTCGGCTCAAGAAGGCCTACCAATTCCAGAATATGTTCTTCCCTTTTTAACTTTTAAACATGCCGAAGAAAGCGAATCGGCAAATAATCCCCTGTTTTCAAAGGCGGTCTAGGGTTTGCATTTGACAGAAGTATTTTGCACTTGTGCAATCGGGAAGATTGCCCAGCGCGACACTGACATCAAGGTTCTCTCCGGACAATAACAGATGTTTTTTTGACATATGCTTTGAGTATGATTACAGAGAGGAATAAGCAATAGAAACCATTTTGGTTCAAATATGTTTTTTTTCTTTCCTCAGTGGGGTGCGCCCATCCCATCCTGTTAACTCATTCTTTACTTCGATAATACGCCTAGTTTCCACGGATTACAGTAACTTTCTCTTCGATCCTTTCAAATCGCCGTTTTTTTTCTAATCTCATAGCTTCAGCCAGAAATAATTATTATTCCTGCTTTGTCTTTCCACTAGAGCTTCCACGCTCCCCTTGCTACAGTTACATGCAAATTGCAATTATTTTTTATCCATTTTTCTCCTTACAGTAATCTAACTTTAAAAATATCATCCAATTGGTTTTACTGTAACTAAAAATGGTTCGTGAGATTTACTCTCTATTAATTTACATTTTTAAATCTCATGGGATAGGTTATCTCTCACTCATATTTTGGGAATTAAATTATCCAAAGACAATTTTGGACCATCTCTTATTAGCATCGAATGGGTAATTTTTGGGGAATTAAATTATACAAAAGGCATCCAGCTAAACAATTTTGGACAATCACCTGTTAACACCTAATTGGTGTGCAAATATTCCTCCATTCAACATTGGGATTGATGCCATCCTAAACTCCGTTTATATATATATTCTATATATATATAACTAAACTAAATATTTATTTATAGAATAATAATAATTATTTAATTTTAAAAATATACTCAAACTAAATATCAAACTTTTTAAATATAAACTATCTACTCTTATACAATTATTACCATTAAATTATTTAGGAAAAATTAAAATGTTATTTAATTATAAATATTTTTACCGTGATTTAGGTTATAACAAACATAAATTAATAAACTATTGTTTAAAGGGAAGGAAAAAAATGTCATGAACAAAAGTCATTTACTTTCACAAATTGTAAATATGGTTTAGACCAATTTTCAAAAGAATATCCCTTAAAGTAAGTTTAGAGAAGTTTCTTTTTCTAATCGGGGCTTGAACATCTATAAACACATGCTTGTCCATTGTAGGCTTAGCTAAATGTTTTCATTGGATCTTGAAAGTGTAAAAGTATATTTATGGTTGGATAGTCGTTTTAGTAGGAAGAAATATTTGATGTTGTGATTATAGGTGCAACAATTGGTATTCTCAATAAATTATTCTATTCCAAGGAAAAACAACAAGATACGTAAATGAGATGTTTATTTCTCAAGTATGATGCCCTTACGTAGGAAATAACAATCTAGAAGTTTTTGTTTTGACTAAATTATAGGATATTCCTAGTTTTGGGTAATGTTACCCACCATTTTGTGGGTGATAACCCTAGGAGAATTTTTTTCTCCAAGGTGGTCCTTAGCCTACAACCAATAACCCCTTGCATCCACCAACTAGCTCATAGTTTCATTTCTCCACCACCTGAGCTAGCCATGTGGTCCCTCACCCATCTCCCATAATTGTTTGTTTAAAGGTGGGCCTCCAAAACCTAAAGGTATGCCTTGTCATTTGGTAATTGAATATTGTAGTTTTCTTATCATGGACACTTTCGGGCATGGACTAATGGGGGGATTTGACGGAAAGAATGGACTAGGTCTGTGCTCTTGTCCCCTAGTCCCCTTTGGATGATTAACCTCGGATTCTACTCTCCTGAGATCTCTTTTACAAACCATTTGGCTTTAGGGATGCTATTTCATGGGAAACCCTGATTTTGGTTGCATGGTCCTGCTCCCTCATCCACATATATTACGCAATTTCCACTCATGATTACCCCATTCATCATTTCTCTCACTTGGGTCCACATTCCTCCACTGGCTCTACATAGTTCCATTTCTCCCCTTCCCTTACCCACACCTTGGGTCAGGCTTGAAATGATAAATCGGAGGTTGATGTAGCTAAAAGAAAAGCAAAAGAAAAATTGGTCACATTCAACACAAAATACGAAAGATAGTTAGGACAAACACATTTAGCACATGGGCAAAAGTCAACGCATGAGCTCTATCCAATCATCATGGTCATCACCCTCGTTCCTACATGTTCTATGAGCCTCCTTCATCATATAGGAATCCATGATTGTCTCAACCCCTTGTGGGAAATGAACTAACCTACCTTAAAAGGGGTATCTGCTGCTATATCTCACACATCATACTCTTACCCCTTGAGCCTCAAGTAGTTAATTAAAGAAAAATCATCCTTGAGCCCTGACCAGTTAATTAAAGAAAAATCATAAAAAAGGCAAAAGACATATAAAGAAGGATGGAAAAATCAAGGTTGGGGCACCTCATGTACCACAATTGCTACCTCTTATACATTATATACCCAAGTGCGGGTTCCCTTCTACTAAATACCCTTGTAACCCGGTATGTGGCCCAGGGTTGCCCCTTATCATCCCCTACTCCATTCACCTCTTTATCACATACCACCACCTTTTAAAGGATGTGCCTTGGACATATTATCCACTTTAGAAGTAGAGATCACCTAATGGGATACTTGATTAGCTCCATTTGGAGTTTGGAGACATTAGCACATGCCAAAGGCCATTATGGAAGGGCAGACCATTATGAATTCCCCACTTGTGGTCCATGCTTTGTAAGCTCTTTCACTCGATTTCATTAATGACTTGTTGTTTGGAAGGCTAGGGGATGCACTGGATCTTATGTAGGATTGCAGTTGGTCTCCATCTTGGGTTTGGTTTCCCTATACGAGGTCTTAACCCTGTAGAGGGCCACATTGGTACATGAAGGGTGTGTGTTGAGAGCCATGGGCCTCCACAACAGTAGAAAACACTCCATGGATCCATAGAAATGTTCAGATATTGGCTCGAGATCCACCTATTGGATGTGGAAGATGCACCTGGTTCACCTTTACCTAACCAACCCCACAGAGGTACCATGTACTTGGAAGCTGACCTGAGACTTGTAGGATGATGTGATATTACCTACACCATGATATGAGCCCCTTATAGATGGTCTACATGCATCTTCGACCCATTTGAATGCCCATGAGGTTATTATTGTGCCCCCACACCCACTAGGAGTACCACAGGTTTACTATTTGGAGAAAAAGGAGCCAACCCCTTGTCCATCACTTTTGAGGGTCATATTCTTCATTAGGGAAGCTATGGACCTCATTAGGCCTCTTGGAGGACCCTACGACATGTATTATTTATCATTTGACCTCTTAAGAGACTAATTATTTAATTTGTGAGCTAGTTTGGTGGGCTTGTCACCAAAAGTTAGGTTATTTGCACATTATTTTATTTTTGGGGCTTATGTAGGCCTAAGAGACTAATTTGAATTCCTCATTAGTGTATAAATACAAGTGATGTGATTTCATTTTCTCATCATCACTTTGTATTGGACCTCTCTTCTCTTTAGAGAATTCCACACTTTTTTTGAGATGAAGAATTGGATCATAGATGAATTTAATGTTTGGATAGGAGTATGTTTAGATTAGAGGTTCTTTATTTTAAAATGTTTATGGTTGGATATGTTATATTACATGTAATTACACACTTTTAATTCTATTCTTGTTTTACTTTTTTCACATGCATTGAATGGGATTTTCGCTATAATAGAGCTAATTGTTGCATTGCATAATTGCAAATTTGTGGAATTATTATTTCTTTATAGCATCTCTCAATGTTTAGGCCATGTATGTGAATGAAATATCCTAGGGATAGTTCCATTGGGCAATTGATCTTAATAATACATATCCTTTTCCAAGCGAGGTGTAAAAGTTTTGTGGTCTCTTCCTCTTGCCCTAAAAGGTTGAGTGAAGAATTCCTTAAAGCCTCCTTGACTGAAATATGAAGTCCTTTCTCATTATTATCCTAGAATCCATTGTCCCCAAGGATTAAGACACTGATACTCCAATAGGTGGTCACTCAACGAATACCTTTCTTCACATTCCCCTCCCTCTTCTAGGTCTACACAAGTCGGGTCACCTAGGGCATAATTTTCCCAACAAAATAGCCCAAGGAAAAGTTCGATCTCCTAGCCTCTCCTGCATTGGTGTGTCGTCAAGGCCTCCTCAGACTTTGAAGCTATTCCAATGATGGATTTGTGAGATAACCCAAGCCCTAGCTCTAAGATCAAACTTTTCCCTTGTGTTCCCAAGGCTAGTACCTCATAAGATAAATTTGATACCTTCAAGTGAAAATTATTTATTTGATCCTTTCTCCCTCCTTGTCTGGGTTAAGAACACCATTGGTTGCTAGATTCTCCCCCCTTAGCCTAGGTTGGGTCCACTTGGTCCTATGTGGTCCCACACTTTTGAAAAGTTAAATATTCAAGAACCATTTGGGAAGTCAAGTCCAATAAGGATTTTAGGATTGGGAAAATTATTTACAAATCATACTTTAACCTAACCCTCAAATCCTCACCTCCTTATCCTAGAAACTTTTGTACCTTGCTTAACAAGCAAGAAAGTTCCATTCTTGACCTCCTTATAGGAAAAGGATAATTAAGGTCACTTCACATCCATTTATTTATTCATCCTTCATAAGTGACTTTCCATATACTGGGTCTCCTCCTATCGGTGAAAGTTGATAAAGAGTAGGGAGTCTTAGCTGAGGTGACAATGGGCTAGGTATCCATTATTTCCCTTGATCTAGTAGTCATCCCTCAAGGAGTCCCTTTTAGGCCTCATGCTAGTTTTAGCGGTAACACTTTTGCACCATTGTCAGGTACACGAAACATGTGCTTTGTTCCCCATACGACACCATTGATATATCATTTGGTGAATCCATTGGAGGAACAAAGTCCTAGTTCCTCATTAAACTCCAAAGTCAATGCTTGTAGGGTGAAGCAAGGATTTGTGAAGGAATTTCAATTCACCCTCGCGACTCCATTTTGGAATTATATGAAATATCATGAAAAATGGCTAAATAAAGTATCCACAACATTAGCCCTAAGAAGAACAAGGCCTATGGGAAATACTAGATTCGTGATCTGAGCTTGATCATCTGATAGAATATGAGAACAAGCACTTCATACTCAATTTTTATAATAGGAGCAAGTCAAAAATCGACAACATAAGGCAGAAGTATGAAGAAGGGCCCACATATTATCTCTTCTTTGAGCTTTCCTATTATACTCGTGCATTTAATTCCTTGCCTCACAAGATCAAAGAAAAATATGGCTCATTACCAGATGGGGATTTGGATGACCAAGAAAATAAGGATGATGAGAAAACATTAGTTATGGAATTGAGGGCTAATAACAATGAATTGAAAGATATATCCTCTAAGAATGATGAACAGTTGGATCCCAAAAGCCTCAAATTCATGCAAGAAAGAATGGATGAATATAGTAGGTCATGTAAGGGGTTAGTAAGGGAATGCAATTATAATGAAGTATTCTCCCATTTATATGATGAAGAGGTGAAGCTTCATAAGATGAAATGTGAATATAAGAGAACCCTACTCATGCTCTCCTCCTAGAAGCATATTACCAAAATCATGTAACAAATACCTTAGTCATTATTCTTCAAGAGAAGAGAGAAGAAGAGAAGTCCTGCTTGTCAACCAACCAAGATGAAGATGACCTTGAGGATATTGACGATGAGTAGGAATATAAGTCCTGATTGGGGCTGCAAGATGTCCAAGATGATTTTGAGAACACATGTGTTGAGGAGAATGAGTTTACAGAAAGTGGGGCCAAGACTAATGTTACCTCTCTCAAGGGCATCGATCCTGATGACTCTCCTTTTGAGAACCTTGAGGAAGGTAATCCCATGAACTCCTTGGAGGATGACATTGGAGATTATTTCCACATTGAAAAGGAGAAATGGGAGATTATTGGGCCTCAATTTAATTATGCTCCCATTTCTGATACTGACAAAGAAGATGAGGTTGAGATTGGTTTTCCCTTTATCCCGGGCATTATTTGCAATGACATATCCATCAACACCCTTGGGAAGGAGAATTATTATTTTCCCTTGCATGAAGAAGGACAGTTGGAAGTGATTGATTCTCCTTTTAATGAAAACCCAATCTTTGATGCTTATAATGAGGAAAGCAATGAGGCTCCTACCTACCCACATTATGATTATATATTCAAATCACTTGAACCTTTATATTATGGGGAAGGAAAACCATTTTAATATGAAACATCACCTTCTCATTTTCCTTCCCCTCTTGCTCATCATTTTGAGCCTTCCTCAAGTAAAACCCCCGTCCCTTTTGCTATGACCTCAAGTGACCATGCCCCTTTTTCCCTTTTTGAATATGGTTTCAAGGAAGAACCCTTTATTGAATATCCTTTATCCCCTTTGACTTATCCATAGGGTTTTGATCACTCCATGACCTCCCCTCTTTGATGGGACCATCACATTGTGCAACCTATTTGTTGCACTCATTCTTTCTCTCACCCCTCGTTCCCCTCTCATCACAACCATGTGACATCTTAAAAGCATGATATTACAAGAAATGATTGTGATGAGGAGTTCTTGATAGTGATCTTCCATTCCACCATTGAGTACTTAGAGGGAAATCCTTGCACTTCTAGATTTCCTTATTCTCCTTCTCTTAGGGCTTCCTGTTACCTTGAATGGAGATCATATTTTCCCATCTCCCACTCGCTTCATACTCCATAAAAATGTATCTGCATCTGTTTCGGGATTTGCTACATGGGTAGTCATACTTGCAGGCATATGTATATTGATATGATGATATGTTGGTTTCACTAGATTTATGATTACACTTAGCATTTGCATTTTTATATTCATGCTAGAGTAGGATGCATTTCATGTTGATTCTACATTACAACTAACATAATATGATATTTCTCATGGTAGAGTAGATACATCTTTGCATATTTTATTTTCTGTTGATTTTTAAGGCCTAACATTAAACATGTGCGATCATGAGACATAGTGAAAGCATGTTACCCTATATTCTTCATCTATTATATGTGTAGGTAACAGGTCTATAGTAAGCAAGATATTGTTGGAGTTCTCGTGACCTCCCATTTGAGTAGCTTCATCCACTTCTTTGAGAGATCATGTGCCAGTTGGAGCTAGATGTTACCCACCATTTTGTGGGTGATATCCCTAAGAGAATTTTTTTCTCCAAGGTGGTCCTCAAATGGCAGCCAACAACCCCTTGCAACCACCAACTAGCTCATTATGCCATTTCTCTGCCACCTGAGCCAGCCATGTGGTCCCTCACCCATATGCCATGATCATATGTTTGAAGGTGGGCCTCCCAAACCTAAAGGTATGCCTTGTCATTTGGTAATTGATTATTGTAGTTTTCTTACCATGGAAACTTATAATCATGGATTAAGGGGGGATTCGTCAGAAAGAATTGGCTGGGGCTATGCCCTTGTCCCCTAGTCCACTTTGGATGATTAACCTTGGATTCTAGTCTCATGGAATCTCTTTTAATGACCATTTGGCTTTAGGGATGGTAGTTCATGGGAAACTTTTATTTTGGTTTTGTGGTCTCGCTCCCTCATCTACATATATTACCCCCTTACCACTCATTATCACCCCATTCATCATTTCTCCCACTTGGAACCACATTCCTCCACTGGGTCCACATAGGGCTATCTCTCCCCTTCCCCTTGCCCACACCTTGGGTCAGACCTGGAATTATGCCCTAGAGGTTGATGCAAATAAAATAAAAGAAAAATCAAAATTAGCCACACTCAACAGGGGAACATACCAAAAAATGAAAAAGATGGTCAGGATGAACACATTTAGCACATGGGAAAAATCAAGCACATGAGCTCAAGCCCATCATTTGACCATCACCCAGGTTCATACAAGTTCTATGAGCCTCCTTCATCATATAGAAATCCATGATTGTCCTAACCCCTGGTGGGCAATGGACCACCATACCTTAAAAAGGGGTATCCAATTTTATATCTCACACATCATGCTCTTACCCCTTGAGCCCCAAGTAGTTAATTAAATAAAAAACATAAAAATCCAAAAGACATATAAAAAAGGGTGGAAAATCAAGGTCGAGGTACCTCATGTACCACGATTTCTCCCTCCTATACATTATATACCCAAGTGTGGTCTTCCCTTCTACTAGCTACTCTTGTACCCCAACATGTGGCCCAAGGTTTCCCTTTCTCATCCCCTACTCCATTCACCTCTTTATCACATACCATCACCTTTTAAAGGATTTTCCTTGGACATACCATCACCTTTAGAAGTAGAAACCACCTACCCTGATACTTGGTTAACCCCATTTGGAGTTTACAGATATTAACACATGTCAAATCCCATTGTGGAAGGGCAGGCCAGTATGAAGTCCCCACTTGTGGTCCATGGTTTATAAGATATTTTAATCGATTTCCCTGATGAGTTGTTGTAGTAGAAGGCTAGGGGCGCATTAGATTTTATGTAGGATTGTAGGTGGTATCCATCTTGGGTTTTATCTCCATATACAAGGTCCTAACCCTCTATAGGGCCACATTGGCACATGTAGGATGTGTGTTGAGAGCCATGGTTCTCCACAATAGTAGAAAACACTTCATGGATCCCCATAGATGTTCATATATTGGATCGAGATCCAACTATTGGACAAGAAAGATGCACCTGGTTCACCTTTTCCCATCCTGCCCCATAGATGTACCATGCACTTGGAAGCTGACCCAGGACTTTGAGGATGATGTGGCATTACCTACACCACCATATAATCCCTTACAGATGGTCTACAAGCATCTTCGAGCCATTTCAAGACCCATGAGGTTATTATTGTTCCCCCACACCCACTGGGAGCACCACACGTTTATTGTTTGGAGAACAAGGGGCCAACCCCTTGTCCGTCACTTTTGAGGGTCCTATTCTTCATTATGGCACCTATGGACCTCATCAAGCCTCTTGGAGGGCCCTATGATATGTACTATTTATCATTTGACCTCTTAAGAGTCTTATTATTTCATTTGTGAGCTAGTTTGGTGGGTTTGCCACCAAAAGTTAAGTTCTTAGCACATTATTTTACTTTTGGGGCTCATGTAGGCCTAAGAGACTAATTTGAACTCCTAATTAGTGTATAAATACAAGTGAGTTGATTTCATTTTCTCATCATCACTTTGGATTGGATCTCTCTTCTCTTTAGAGAATTTCGCACTTTTTTTCTAAGATGAAGAATTAGATCGTAGATGAATTTTGATGTTTGGATTGGAGTATTTTTATCTCAGATCTTATTTATTGTCAAATGTTGATGGTTGCATATGTTCTATTACATGTAAGTACACACTTTTAATTCTATTCTTGTTTTATTTTTGTCACATGCATTGAATGGGATTTTCGCTATAACAGGGCTAATTGTTGCATTGCATAATTGCAAATTTGTGGAATTATTGTTTCTTTATAGCATCTCTCAATGTTTGGACCATGTATGTGAATGAAATCTCCTAGGGATAGTTCCATCAGGGAATTTATCTTGATAATCCATCTCATTTTCCAAGTGAAATGTAAAAGTTTTGAGGTCTCTTCCTCTTGCCCTAAAATGTTGAGCAAAGAAGTCCTTAAATCCTCCTTGACCGAATTACGAAGTCCTTTGTCATTATTATCCTAGACTCAATTCTCCCCAAGGATTAAAGCAATTATCATCCAATAGGTGGTCACTCAACAAATATATTTATTTACCTTCCCCACCCTCTTCTAGGTCTAGCCAAGTTGGGTCACCTAGGGCATAATTTTCCCGAAAAAATTGCCCAAGAAAATTTTGGATCTCCTTGCCTTTCTTACACTGGTTTGTCCTTGAGGCCTCCTCCAATTTTGAAGCTATTCCAACGATGGAGTTGTGAGATAACCCAATCCCTACCTTTGAGTTGAAACTTTTCCCTTGTGTTCCCAAGGCTAGTACCTCACAGGATCAATTTGACAACTTCAAGTGAAAATTATTGATTTAATCCTTTCCCTCTCCTTGTTTGAGTTAAGAACATCATTGGTTGTTATATTCTCCCCCCTTAGCCTAGGCCAGGTCCACTTGGTCCTGTGTGGTCCCACGCTTTTGAAAAGTCAAATATTCAAGAACCATTTGGGAAGTCAATTCAAATAAGGATTTTAAGATTGGGAAACTTCTTTGCAAAGCATACTACTCTAACCTAACCCTCAAATCCTCACCTCCTTATCCTAGAAACCTTTATACCTTGCTTAACAAGAAAACAAGTTCCATTGTTGATTCATCCTTCACTACTGACTTTCCATATAACAGGTATCCTCCCATCAGTGAAATCTTGTAAAGAGTTGGGATTCTTAGCCGAGGTGACAATGGGCTAGGTCTCCATTGTTTCCCTTGATCTAGAAGTCATACCATAAGGAGTCCCTTTTAGGCCCCCTGCTAGTTTGAGCAGTAACAATTCATAAAAGCACTTAGGATGCTTTGTTAATTTGTTTCATTTACAAGGTTGTATAAGAGATTGCATCCATGAAATAATAAGTTGTAACTAGAAAATTGATCAATTCTAAGCATTGTTTTTGGCCAACTAAATAGATCATTGAAGCATCATCAAATGAGCATCGATGGTGCATTCTATTGGAAATAATGAGAGGTCGGTGAATCAATATTTCACTTAATTTTAATTAACTTTTTACTTTCAAATAATTAAATATCATTAGCACAAATGAAGTCATATAATCAACAATAGATCACATCACATGAATAATACACATGAAAGTTTAGGTGGAATCCCTTCCAGGAGAAAAACCATTGAACACTTTCTAATATAAATGATGAATACAATAATTTATCAGCTCCAATTGAAGGGAAGCACCAACTCCCTAGTACTCAAATAGAAGGAATTCATTTTTATTGGGAGACCCAAATCCCTTAAAGGATGTTCCAACACCCTAGTTTTACCAACTCCAACTAGAAGGATGCTCCAACACCTTGCTATCATCAATTTCATTCCCCAACACCACCCTACCAGCTTGAAGTGTTCTTAGGATCCAACCTGAAGGAGATTTTAATTTTACCCTTGCACCACCCTGCCACCCTGAAAATAAAAGATGCAAGTAGAGATTGTGGGCTCTCGTACCAAGGATAATGACTCACTTACGATGACATTGAAATACCGATAAATTCATTGTTGTCTTAGCTAATACATACTGAAATATTTGTCTACTGATTGACTACTATAGATCTAATTGTTATTTCAATAGTAATCCTTGTACTGGAACCTATAACAATGTACAATACCAAGAAAATGAACAAAAACCTCATGCCTAAATTCTTCATATTAGTTAGCAAAGGTCTGGTCATCATTAATCTAGTTGCCAATGTGTATGCTTTCTTCTACCATGGATTTGCTTTAGAATTGATTCAGATTTTCCTGGGGTTATGGTCCTCGAATATGTCTCTGAAGGTGGATCAAATAGGCCTAAGTTTTCCCCTTAAATATATCTTATTACCAAGTTTGAACAAGCCTAAATTTTTTCCCTTTTGTTGAGCTTTATCAAGCCTCAAATATTCTCTTCAACAACTGCTTGAGCATGTTGAACAGAGATAGATGAAAGAAATAACAGATGAAAGAAATAAAGAACCCTTGCTAGATACACCAAGATCTGGAAGAAACTGAATTCTTGATTGAATGAATTGAATCTCCGCACTAATACGATTCATGTGTTATTACATTATTTATATCCTATCTAACATTACATAACTGAATATATCCTCTATCGTTACATAACTGGATGGAACCGCCTAACTACAATACAGTTAAACAGTTAAAGACCTAACTAAATTTGTTGTCAAAACTAACAAACTCCACCTTGACAACAATTTCCTAATTTCTTGCCCATGCCCATTCATCATCTTTTCTGCAAGCCAAGAGAAGCTAAACACCACTGCAACTTCTCTACTGTTACTGGCTTTGTGAATATGTCTGCACAATTCTCTCGCATATGGACCTTTTTAAGAGCTTCTTTTCCACCATCGATCACATGTCTCAGAAAATGATACCTTACATCAATGTGCTTGGTTCTGCTGTGATAGGTAGGATTTGTAGCCAGGTGAATAGCACTTTGACTGTCACAAAGTACATCCACTTTCTCCTGCTTTCTTCCAATTTCATCTAGCAGACCCTTTAACCAGATTGCTTCTTTACTGGCATC
>APFE031645813.1:20449-63374 GCA_000404065.3 Pinus taeda | reverse complement strand
CGCATTCGACATCTTGGCCATTTTTCCTTTCCTAAGGTTTCAGACTTTTTAGGGTTTTATATTCCTTTAAAAAAAAAAATTCCTTATTTCTCCAACTAAAAAAAAAAAACCCTAATTTTTTTTTCCTTCTCTTCAATAATAAAAAAAAACTGTCTTCTTTTCCTAAAACCCTGAAAAAATTTTCCTTTTCTTTTCAACAAAAAAAATTGTCTTCATTTCTTGACTGCTTTCTGGAAAAAACTTTCTGAGGCAAAACAACTTTAAAATTTTCTAAGACAAAAATTTAAAAAAAATACCCGGATTTTGTGAACGAGTTCTGGCAGCCACACTGGAAAAAACAGAGGTTTTTTTCTTCCTTCGAATAGGTTCTGGCAGCCACAATCACGCACCATCACACGCTGGCTTTCTTGGGCAGTGGCTCTCTGGCAGCACGCAACAGCAAACACTGGTCTTTACTGGACAGCACAATCACGCAGAAAATTCGAAAAATAGCTGCACGCACAGCCAAATTTCTTCCGCACAGCGATTTGCCTCAGCGGCAGGGTCTTCACATGCAGCCAGCACAACACCTTCATGCTCCTTCACCTCATAGCCAGTCACGCAGGCCTTCACGCTCCTTCACCTCACAGCGAGTCACGCAGGCTTTCACGCTCCTTCACCTCACAAGCAGGCTTTCATGCTCCTTCACCTCACAGCCAGGTCACGCAGGCTCTGATACCACTTGTTGAACAGAGACAGATGAAAGAAATAAAGAACCCTTGCTAGATACGCCAAGATCTGGAAGAAACTGAATTCTTGATTGAATGAATTGAATCTCCGCACTGATACGATTCATGTGTTATTACATTATTTATATCCTATCTAACATTACATAACTGAATATATCCTCTATCGTTACATAACTGGATGGAACCGCCTAACTACAATACAGTTAAACAGTTAAAGACCTAACTAAATTTGTTGTCAAAACTAGCAGAGCAAGCCTAGAACAAGCCTCACTTAGTCCCTTGAATAATATAATATTTGGCCTCCACTTTTGATCTCAGTCACATAAAATATTCCACTGAGAATCACTATTAGAAACAACATTAGAATTGTTCCTTGTATCTTGATTTACCCATATAAATTTAGCCTTCAAACTGCCCTTGTAAACAAGCCTAAATAGACTTAAATTTTGGTCCTTCAACACTACCTTTGAACAAGCTTGGATGTGCCCTTTAATTGAATTTCTTCTAAAACATTACTAGGACCTACTACATCCCTACTGTGGCCCTAACCATGCCCTACTATGGCCTCTTATTTGTGGCCTATAACAACCCTATCTTGACCTCCTTTTGTAGCTTTCCTAAGCCCAAAATTTGGCCTCCTTTTGCAGTCTGTCACAAGGATAATTCAACCCTTTTCCTCTCTATACTTCATCTATCCTTGTCCCTTGTTTGTGGCCTAGACTTGGCCTCATACAACCCTACCTTTTCATCTAGAACAATCCTAAACTTGGCCTATATTTGCGTCTTAGACTAGATTCCTTTTGCGGGATAAAAACAAGCCTATTTCATCCCCTTTCCTGTGGCTACAATGAGGTAGGATCAACTTCCAAACATTCTCCAAGTTATCCCTCAAACATCCCTCATAGAACTTTGTCTAGTCTAATGAATCACCACACAAAATGGATAAAATAATAAAGCCCAAAACCCCTTGAAACTTGGCATTCTTCTTCAAATCTGCATACTACCCTGGCCTTTGAAAAAAGAAAACATGATATAATGCAAGATAATTTGATAATTTTGGAGGGAAACTAAGTTCCCTATATATACTTGAAGCAGGGGCATAAAAGGAGGGATGACTTATTAAAAATGTAACTAGTGTCTTCCTTCATAATGCAAATTGTATTAATTAATAAATTGATTATTTTCACTAGCATGCTCTTTTTCATGCTAATATTTATTTATTTTTCAAGCATGGGTTTCATGCTCAAGTCAAATTATTATTTTATTCAAACATTTCTTCATGCTCATTATTATTTGTATTGGTCAAATTCAAAGGCTTATTCATAGCCTAGAAAATAATTTTCAAAATATCTAATTTGAGACAAAATCACCTCAAGAAGTCAAGTCATCCCTGCCTAGGAAAATAAATATATTCAACTCCCTCTGAACAATTATAAATAAAGGACAAGTTGAGATCATTTTGAAGGAATAATTCAGATCACATCATCATATACTCTTCTACAATAGAGTGAAAAAGGAGACAAAGTCAAGAAGAAAAAGATAAGGCTAAACTTTGATCTTTCTAAGGCTCACATATGTAAAAGAGAAGTCTATCTTGAACTCAGATGTGTGGAAACTCTGCTAGGAAAAGTCTTTTGTTGGTAAATCGAAGTTTGCTATTGTGACTGGATTTGCTGATGGACTTACTGCTAGAAGGATATCTTGAAGGAGGACTTGACTTGGCATCTTCAAGGGTGGAGTCTTGTATTGGTCTCAGGTCCTCGATTTCTCACTTTGATATGATTCCATAAGAATAGGATTTGTTTGGTTTTCCCTTTAGACAATCACGTGTTAGATCTAATTGGTGTACAAATCATTCCTCCATCCAACATTGGGATTGATGTCATCCTAAAGTCAGTTCATATATATAAATCTAAATCTATATATATCTTATCATCTATATCTAATATATATATATATATGAAACTAAATATTTATTTATAGAATAATAATAATTATTTAATTTTAAAATATACTCAATCTAAATATCAAATTTTTGTAATATAAACTATCTACTCTCATACAATTATTACAATTAAATTATTTAGAAAAACTTAAAATGTTATTGAATTATAAATAAATAAACCATGATTAAGGTTATAACAAACATAAATTAATAAACCATTGTTTAAAGAGAAGGAAAAAAATGTCATTGAATAAAAGTCATTTACTCTGACAAATTGTAAATATGGTTTAGACCAATTTTCAAAAGAATATCCATTAAAGTAAGTTTAGAGAAGTTTCTTTCCCTAATTAGGACTCGAACATCTATAGACACAAGCTTGTCCATTGTAGGCTTATCTAAATGTTTTCATTGGATCTTGAAAGTGTAAAAGTAGAATTATGGTTGGATAGTTGTTTTAGTAGGAAGAAATATTTGATGTTGTGATTATAGGTGCAACAATTGGTATTCTCGATAAATTCTTTTATTCTAAGGAAAAACAACAAGATATATAAAAGAGATATTTATTTCTCATGATGCACTTACACAGGAAATAACAATCTAGAAGTTTTTGTTTTGACTAAATTATAGGATATTCCTAGTTTTGGGTCATGTTACCCACAATTTTGTGGGTGATATCCCTACGAGAATTTTTTTCTCCAAAGTGGTCCTTAGCCTACAACTAGTAGCTCCTTGCATCCACCAACTAGCTCATTGTGTCATTTCTCCACCACCTAAGCCAACCATGTGGTCCCTCACCCATCTGCCATAATCGTATGTTTGAAGGTGGGCCTCCCAAACCTAAAGGTATGCCTTGTCATTTGGTAATTGAGTATTATAGTTTGCTTATCATGGACTCTTTTGGACATGGACTAATGGGGGGATTTGACACAAAGAATGGACTAGGTCTTTGCTCTTGTCCCCTAGTCCCCTTTGTATGATTAACCTTGGAATCTAGTCTCGTGGTATCTCTTTTACTATCCATTTGGCTTTAGGGATGGTATTTCATGGGAAACCATGATTTTGGTTGCATGGTCCTGCTCCCTCATCCACACATATTACACCCATTCCACTCATTATTAACCCATTCATCATTTCTCCCACTTGGGTCCACATTTCTCCATTAGGTTTAAATAGTTCTATTTCTCCCCTTCCCCTTACCCACACCTTGGGCCAGGGTTGGAATGATGAACTGGAGGTTAATGCAGCTAAAAGAAAAGAAAAATAAAAATTGGCCACATTAAATAGGAAAATGTACCACAAAATGCGAAAGATAGCCAAGACAAACACATTTAGCACGTGGGCAAAATCCAACATGTGAGCTCTAGCCAATCATCAGGGCCATCACCCTTGTTCTTACAAGTACTATGAGCCTCCTTCATCATATAGGAATCCATGATTGTCCCAACCCCTCATGGGAAATGAACCGACCTACCTTAAAAAGGGGTATCTGCTACTATATCTCACACATCATGCTCTTACTACTTGAGCCTGAGCAGTTAATTAAAGAAAAATCATCCTTGAGCCTTGAACAGTTAATTAAAGAAAAATCATAAAAAGGAAAAAGGCATGTAAAGAAGGCTGGAAAAATCAAGGTTGGGGCACCTCATGTACCACGATTTCTACCTCCTATACATTATATACCCAAGTGTGGGTTTCCACTCTACTAGCTACCCTTGTAAACCAGTATGTGGCCCAGGGCTACCCCTTGTCATCCCCTACTCCATTCACCTCTTTATCACATACCACCACCTTTTAAAGGATGTTCCTTGTACATATTATCCTCTTTAAAAGTAGAAACCACTTAATGGGATAATTGGTTAACCCCATTTGGAGGTTGGAGACATTAGCACATGCCAAAGTCCATTATGGAAGGGCAGGCCATTATGAAGTTCCCACCTGTGGTCCATGGTTTGTAAGATCATTTACTTGATCTCCTTAATGAATTGTTGTTTGGAAGGCTACGGGATGCAATGGATCTTATGTAGGATTGCAACTCATCTCCATATTGGGTTTGGTCTCCCTATACGGGGTCCTAACCCTCTAGAGGGCCACATTGGAAGATGTAGGGTGTGTGTTGAGAGCCAGGGTCTCCACAATAGTAGACAACACTCCATGGATCCCTAGATATTTTTAGAGATTGGCTCGAGATCCACCTATTGGATGAGGAAGATACACTTGGTTCACCTTTACCCAACTAGCCCCACAGATGTACCATGCACTTGGTAGCTATCCTAGGACTTGTAGGATGATGTGACATTACCTACACCATCAGATGAGCCCTTATAGATGACATACATGCATCTTTGACTCATTTGGATACCCATGAGGTTATTATTGTGCCCCCACACTCACTAGGAGCACCACATGTTTACTATTTGGAGAACAAGGGGCCAACCCCTTGTCCATTGCTTTTGAGGGTCCTATTCTTCATTAGGGAACCTATGTACCCCATCTGGCCTCTCGGAGGACCCTACGACATGTATTATTTATCATTTGACCTCTTAAGAGACTAATTCGAATTCATCATTAGTGTATAAATACAAGTGAGATGAGTTCATTTTCTCATCATCACTTTATATTGGACCTCTCTTCTGTTTAGAGAATTTCACATTTTTTCTAAGATGAAGAATTGGATCATAGATGAATTTTGATATTTGGATTGGAGTATGTTTATATTAGAGGATCTTTATTGTCAAATATTGATGATTGGATATGTTATATTACATGTAAGTAAACACTTTTAATTCTATTCTTGTTTTACTTTTGTCACATGCATTGAATGGGATTTTCACTATAATAGAGCTAATTGTTGTATTGCATAATTGCAAATTTGTGGAATTATTATTTCTTTATAACATCTCTCAAAGTTTAGGTCATGTATGTGAATGAAATATCCTAGGGATAGTTCCATCAGGAAATTGTTCTTGATAAGCCATCACCATTTCCAAGTGAAGTATAATTTGTTTTTAGGTCTCTTCCTCTTGCCCTAACACATTGAGAAAAGAACTCCTTAAAGCCTCCTTGACTGAAATACAAATTCCTTTCTCATTATTATCATAAACTCCATTCTCCCCAAGGATTAAGGAACTAATACTCCAATAGGTGGTCACTCAACGAATATCTTTCTTCACCTTCCCCTCCCTCTTCTAGGTCTAGCCAAGTTGGGTCACCTAGGGCATAATTTTTCCAAAAGATAGCCCAAGAAAAAGTTTGATCTCCTAGCCTCTCCTACGTTGGTGTGTCCTCGAGGCCTCCTCCAATTTTGAATCTATTCTGATGATTGAGTTGTGAGATAACCCAAGCCCTAGCTCCGAGATCAAACTTTTCCCTTGTGTTCCCAAGACCAGTACCTCAGAAGATCAATTTGGTACCTTCAAGTGACAATTATTTCTTTGATCCTTTCCCCCTCCTTGTATGGGTTAAGAACATCATTGGTTTCTAGATGCTTCCCCCTTAGCCTAGGCCAGGTCCACTTGGTCCTATGTGGTCCCACACTTTTGAAAAGTTAAATCTTCAAGAACTGTTTGGGAAGTCAAGTTGAATAAGTATTTTAGGATTGGGAAGCTTCTTTACAAAGAATACTCCTCTAACCTAACCCTCAAATCCTCACCTCCTTATCCTAGAAACTTGTGTACCTTTATTAACAAGCAAGCAAGTTCCATTCTTGACCTCCTTCTAGGAAAAGGATTATTAAGGTCACTTCACATCAATTTATTGATTCATCCTTCATAAGTGATTTTCCATATATCGGTTCTCCTCCCATCGGTGAAAGTCTGTAAAGAGTAGGGAGTCTTAGCTAAGGTGACAATAGGCTAGGTCTCCATTATTTCCCTTAATCTATTAGTCATCCATTAAGGAGTCCCTTTTAGGCGCCTTGCTAGTTTGAGCAGTAACATTTTGGTGCCATTGTCGAGGACACGAAACATGTGCTTTGTTCCCCATACGACATCATTGATATATCATTTGGGGAATCCATTGGAGGAATGAAGTACTAGTTCCTCATTAAAATTCAAAGTTAATGCTTGTAGGGTGAAGCAAGTATTTGTGAAGGAATTTTAATTCACACTGGCAACTCCATTTTGGAATTATATGAAGGATAATGAAAAATGGCTAAAGAAAGTATCCATGACATTAGCCCCGAAGAAGAACAAGACCTATGGGAAATATTGGATTAGTGATATGACCTTTGTAATCATCTAATAGAGCATGAGAACAAGCACTTCATACTCAATTTTTATAACAGGAGCAGGTCAAACATCAACAAAATAAGGCAGAAGTATGAAGAAGGGCAAACATATTATCTCTTCTTTGAGCTTTCTGGTGCATTTAATTCCTTGTCTCACAAGATCAAAGAAAAATATGGCTCATTACTAGATGAGGATTTGGATGAACAAGAAAATAAGGATGATGAGAAAACATTAGTTTTGGAATTGAGGGCCAATAGCAATGAAGTGAAAGATATCTCCTCTAAAGATGACAAATAGTTGGATCTTGAAAGCCTCCAAATCACACAAGAAAGAATGGATGAATATAGTAGGTCATGCAAGGGGTTAGTAAGGAAAAGTAATTCTAATGAAGTATTCTCCCATTTATATGATGAATAGGTGAAGCTTCATAAGATGAAATGTGAATATAAAGAGAACCCTAGTAATTCTCTCATCCTAGAAGCATATTACTAAAATCATGTAAAAAATACCTTAGCCATTATTTTCCCTTGCATGAAGAAGGAAAATTGGAAGTGATTCCCCTTTTAATGAAACCCCAATCTTTGATGCTTACAATGAGGAAAGAAATGAGGCTCCTACTTACCCACTTTATGATTATATATTCAAATCACTTGAACCTTTAGATTATGTGGAAGGAAAACCATTTGAATATGACACATACTCCTCCCCTTTTCCTTTCCCTCTTGCTCATCATCTTGAGTCTTCCTCAGATAAATCCCTCGTCCCTTTTGCTATGACCTCAAGTAACCATTCCCATTTTTCCCTTTTTGAATATGGTGTCAAGGAAGGACCCTTTATTCAATATACTTTATACCCTTTGACTCATCCATAAGGTTTTGATCACTCCATGACCTCCCCTCTCCGATGGGACCATCACATTTTGCAACCTATTTATTGCACTCCTTCTTTCTCTCACCCCTTGTTCCCCTCTCATCACAACCATGTGACATCTTCAAAGCATGATATTACAAGCAATGATTGTGATGAGGAGTTCTTGAGAGTGATATTTCATTCCATTGTTGAGTACTTAGAGGGAAATCCCTGCACTTCTAGATTGCCTTATTCTCCTTCTCCTAGGAATTCTTGTTACCTTGAATGGAGATCATATTTTCCCACCTCCCACTCACTTCATCCTCCATACAAATATATCCACATCCACTTTGGGATTTGCTACAAGTATTCATACTTGCAGGCATATGTATATTGATATGACGATATATTGGTTGCACAGGCTTTATGATTACACTTAGCATTGTCATTATTATATTCATGCTAGAGTAGGATGCATTGCATCTTGATTCTGCATTAGAACTAACATCATATGATATTTCTCATGGTAGAGTAGATGCATCTTTGCATATTTTATTTTTTTTGTTGATTTTTATGACCTAACATTAAGCATGTGCGATCATGAGATGTAGTGAAAGCAGGTTGCCCTATATTCTTCATCTATTATGTGTAGGTAACAGGTCTAGAGTAACCAAGAGATTGTTGGAGTTCTCGTTACCTCCATTAAAGTAGCTTCATTCACTTCTTCGAGAGATCACATACCAGTTGGAGCCAGATATTACCCACCATTTTGTGGAGGATATCCCTAGGAGAGATTTTTTCTCCAAGGTCATCCTCAACCGGTAGCCATTAACCCCTTACAACCACCAACTAGCTCATTATGCCATTTCTCTGCCACCTGAGCTAGCCATGTGGTCCCACTCCCTCATCTACATATATTACCTCCTTTCCACTCATTATCTACCCATTCATCATTTCTCCCAAGTGGGTCCACGTTCCTCCACTGGGTCCATATAGGGCTAGCTCTCCCCTTCCCCTTGCCCATACCTTGGGTCAGGCTTGGAATTATGCCCCAGAAGTTGATGCAACTAAAAGAAAAGAAAGATCAAAATTAACCACACTCAACAGGAAAATGTACCACAAAATGCAAAAGATGGTCGGGACGAATACATTTAACACATGGGAAAAATCCAACACATGATCTCTACCCCATCATCTGGCCATCACCCTGGTTCATACAGGTTCTATGAGCCTCTTTCATCATATAGTAATCCATGATTGTTCTAACCCTTGGTGGGCAATGAACCACCCTACCTCAAAAAGGGGTATCCATTGCTATATATCACACATCATGCTCTTACCCCCTTGAGCCCCAAGCAGTTAATTAAAGAAAAATCATAAAAATGAAAAAGACATATAAAGAAGGGTGGAAAAAACAAGGTCGGGGCACCTCATGTACCACGATTTCTCCCTCCTATATATTATATACCCAAGTGTGGGCTTCCCTTCCTCTAGCTACCCTTGTACCCCAACATGTGGCCGAGCATTTCCCCTTCTCATCCCCTACTCCATTCACCTCTTTATCACATACCACCACCGTTTAAAGGATGTACCTTGGACATACTATCCCCTTTAGAAGTAGAAATCATCTAACGGGACACTTGGTTAACCCCATTTGGAGTTTGGAGATATTAGCACATGCCAAATCCCATTATGAAAGGGCAGGCCACTATGAAGTCCCCACTTGTGGTCCATGGTTTGTAAGCTATTTTACTCGATTTCCTTGATGAGTTGTTGTACTAGAAGGTTGGGGGGCACATTGGATCTTATGCAGGATTATAGGTGGTATCCATCTTGGGTTTGGTCTCCCTATACGAGGTCCTAGCCCTCTAGAGGGCCACATTGGCACATGTATATTGTGCGTTGAGAGCCATGCGTCTCCACAGTAGTAGAAACACTTCATGGATCCCGAGAGATGTTCATATATTGGCTCGAGATCTGCCTATTGGAAAAGGAAGATGCACCTAGTTCACCTTTTCCCATCCAACCCCACAGATGTACCATGCACTTAAAATCCAACCCAGCACTTTTAGGATAACGTTGCATTACCTACGCCATCATCTGATCCCTTATAGATGGTATACAAGCATCTTCATCTCATTTGGAGACCCATGAGGTTATTATTGTTCCCCCACACCCACTATTATAACCTAACCCTCAAATCCTCACCTCCTTATCCTAGAAACCTTTGTACCCTGCTTAACAAGCAAACAAGTTCCATCCTTGACCTCGTTCTGGGAAAAGGATCATTAAGGTCACTTCACATCCATTTATTGATTCATCCTTCAAAACTAACTTTCCATATACTAGGTGTCCTCCCATCAGTGAAAGTCTGTAAAGTCTTAGCTGAGGTAACAATGGGATAGGTCTCCATTGTTGCCCTTAATCTAGTAGTCATCCCTTAAGGAGTCCCTTTTAGGCCCCATGCTAGTTGGAGTGGTAACAAGTCATAAAGGAACTTAGGATACTTTGTTAAGTTGTTTCATTTACAAGGTTGTATAAGAGATTTCATCCATGAACTAATAAGTTGTAACTGGAAAATTGATCAATTCTAAGCGTCGTTTTTATCTAGCTAAATAGATCATTGAAGCATCATCAAATAAGCATCAATGGTGCGTTCTGTTTGAAATAAGGAGAGGTGGGTGAATCAATATCTCACTTAATTTTAATTAACTTTTCACTTTCAGAGCATTAAATATCTTTAACACAAATGATATCAGATAATGAACAATAGATCACATCACATGATCAATACACATGAAATTTTAGATGGAAACCCTTCCAGGAGAAAAACCATTGAACACTTTCTAATATAAATGATGAATACAATAATTTAACAGCTCCAACTAAAGGGAAGCACCAAATCCATACTACTCAAATAGAAAGCATTCATTTTATTAGGAGGCCCCAAATCCCTTAAAGGATGTTCCAACGCCCTAGTTCTACCAACTCCAACTAGAAGGATGCTCCAACACCTTCCTTGCATCAATTTGTTGCCCCAATAACACCCTACCACCCTGAAGTGTTCTTAGGATCCAACCTGAAGGAGACTTCAATTTTCACCTTGAACCACCATGCCACCATGAAAATAAAAGATACAAGAAGAAATTGTGGGCTCCCATAGCAATGATAATGACCCACTTACAATGACATTCAAATATCGATAAATTCACTATTGTCTTAGCTAATACATGTTGAAATAATTGGCTACTGATTGAATACTATAGATCTGACCATTACTTCAATATTAACCCTTGTACTAGAACCTGTAATAATGTACAATACCAAGAAAATGAACAACAACCTCATACCTCAATTCTTCATATTAGTTATCAAAGGTCTGGGCATCATTAATCTAGCTGCCAATGTGTATGCTTTCTTCTGCCATGGATTTTCTTCAGAATTGCTTCAGATTTTCCCAGGGTTATGGTCCTCGAATATGTCTCTGAAGGTGGATCAAACAGGCCTAAGTTTCCCCCTTAAATATATCTTCTTACTAATTTTTAACAAGCCTAAAATTTATCCCTTTTGTTGAGCTTTATCAAGCCTCAAATCTTCTCTTCAACAACTACTTGAGTAAGCCTAGAACAAGCCTCACTTAGTCCCTTGAATATTCTAATATTTGGCCTCCACTTCTGATCTCAATGACATAAAATATGCCATTAAGAATCACTCTTATAAACAACATTAGAACTGGTCCTTGTATCTTTATTTACCCATATAAATTTAGTCTTCAAACTACCCTTGAAAACAAGCCTAAATAGATGTAAATTTTGGTCCTTCAACACTACCTTTGAACAAGCTTGGATGTGCCCTTTAATTGAATTTATTCTACAACATTACTAGGACTTAATACGTCCCTACTGTGGCCCTAACCATGCTCTACTATGGCCTCTTCTTTGTGGCCTATAACAACCCTAACTTGACCTCCTTTTGTAGCTTTCCTAGGCCCAAAATTTTGTCTCCTTTTGCAGTATGTCACAAGGATAATTCAAACCTTTTCCTCTCTATACTGCATCTATCCTTGTCCCTTGTTTCCAGCCTAGACTTGGCCTCATACAACCCTACCTTTGCATCTAGAACAACCCTAAAATTGGCCTCTATTTACATCTTAGACTAGCTTACTTCTGTAGGACAAAACAAGCCTATTTCATCCCCTTTCCCACGGCTATAACAAGCTAGGATAAACTTCCAAACATTCTCCAAATTTTCCCTCAAACATCCCTCATAGAACTTTTTCTAGTCAAATGAATCACCACACAAAATGGATAAAACAATAAAGCCCAAAATCCCTTGAACCTTGGCCTTCTTCTTCAAATCTACTACTAGCCTAGACTTTGAAAAATTTAGAGAGAATACACGAAATAATTCAAGATAATCTAATAATTTTGGAGGGAAACTGAGTTCCCTATATATACTTGAAGGAGGGGCATAAAAGGAGGGATGACCTATTAAAAATGTAACTAGTTTTTGCTTCATAATGCAAATTGTCTTAATTAATAAATTGATTATTTTCACTAGCATGCTCTTTTTCATGCTAAGATTTATTTAATTTTCAAGCATGGGTTTCATACTCAAGTCAAATTATTATTTTATTCAAACATTTTCTTCATGCTCATTATTCTTTGTATTGGTCAAAGTCAAAGGCTTATTCATAGCCTAGAAAATAATTTTCAAAATATCTAATTTGAGACAAAATCACCTCAAAAAGCCAAGTCATCCCTGCCTAGGAAAATAAATATATTCAAATCCCTTTGAACAATTATAAATAAAGGACAAGTTGAGATCATTTGGAAGGAATAATTCACATCACATTATCATCTACTCTTCTACAATAGAGTGAAAAAGGAGACCAAGTCAACAAGAAAAAGGGAAGGACGAAATTTGATCTTTCTATGGCTCACATATGTAAAATAGAAGTCTATATTGAACTCAGATGTGTGGAAACTCTGCTAGAAAAAGCCTTTTGTTGGTAAATCAAAGTTTGCTATTGTTACTAGATTTGTTGATGGAATTATTGCTAGAAGAACATCTTAAAGGAGGCATTGGCTTGGCATCTTGGAGGGTGGAGTCTTGTATTGGTCTCATATCTTCTATTTCTCACTTTGATCTGATTCCATAAGAAGAGGATTTGTTTGGTCTTCCCTGTTGTGGGATTTTGCCCTAGATTGGAGCCTACATCTTTGTGTTCTTTGTCTCTTGTGATATTCATTTTTTTATATGTTTTGGTAATTGTTTGATGAAGAGAACATAATAAAAGAAATAATAAGGCAACAAGTATTCACAAGAAATTATCAAGTAAGAGAAATATACCCTAATCTATAACGCTATTGATTTCTCAACATGGTATCATAGCTAAGGTGAAAAGAAGGTAGATTGAAGATCACAAATTCCTTGCATTTTGAAGTAGATATCTCTTTCTCCATCATAAAGGAAGAAAGGCTTGAAGTCCATTGATTCTGTGTTAAGACTACTTCAATAAAAATCCAAATTCTGCAACAATCATTAAAGGAGGTCTGAAAACTTATATTTGTAATCTGAATTATTTGGAGTCAGAAGTTAACAAAATAAGTGTGAAGATTTGTAATATATTCAAAAAATAAAATCAGTGAAACAATCTCCTATGGTGTGTGAAGTATCTAAAGTCTTGTGATATAGTCTCTATAGTATTGTGTCATGTGAAGACATTATGGTAACCCTAGATAGAAGACAAAGTTCAATATTTAAAGATCCAAACCTATGGTGGCATTTGAACCTTGAGGTAATCTGAATTTTATAAATAAGAGATCCACATTTGATCTAAAAGGACTAGAGTTGTGATCCAAAGGAGTGCATTAATGTAAAATTCTATGACTGAGGTGAATAAGAAGTGTTTGAACCCTCTTTGAGACATTTGAAGCCTTATACAATTTACAATGTTTTATGTGATTTATGGAAGAAGATGGAAGAATACTTAATGAAGTTTGAAACCTCTATTCTAGCTCACTCATGCACAAGGATGAAGGTCAAGTTTATGGGAATCATATTTACTAAATAATCTATATATTTTGGGAAAACAAAGAAAAATGAAACTTGGGAGAATACCTCAATTTTGTGATAAGTGGCCTAAAGTATCAAATTTTATATGATAAATTCAATGAAGCATATAATCTCAAATGATTGGGAGAAGTGTTTTATGTGGATAGTCTGCATCAATTCTCAAGAAAGAACAAGTATAAGGAGTATTCACAAAACGAACCTATAACAAAAATCAAATCTTCTATGGTGACATTCGATTCTCTTATGGCACAATGGTATACAAAATATTTAGGACACCATGACATTTAAGCCTGAAAAATCTCTGTGGCTATGTGGTCTCTCTTCATTATACTAGTCCATGTGGCATGATTCTTTGTTCTAATAAAAATCTCATAAATATTCCTCACTCAAGTGGACTACTAGATCGAAGTTTATGAAAAAACCCTAAATGAAGTATTGTGTGAAGATACTAAGTATGTTCCTTCTCTATGAAAATATGAAATTAGTGCTCTTATTTCCATTCGATATCTAAACTAAAATAATTCAAGCATCCAAGTGATTATTTTCCTTCGCATTATAAAGTTGGTTTCTAGGACAAGCCATAGAGGAACAATACAGGAACAATATAAGTCCAAGATACATTGTGATCCAAGATGAATAGCATAAAATGTATTTTATGAGTTTGTCATGATATGTACAATGGATCGGGCTTATATATGAAGAACAAGAACTAACACATGTCACCTTGCCGTGATATATAATGGATCATCTCTGTAAGCATATAGATGTAGACATGCAAAGAAAGTCTTATATGAGATTAATCTCATGCTATAGGACCGAAAGACTAAGATACATGGTCTATTGAAGTAACTAAAATAATCACTAAAATCTGAGTCAAATTACCTATCCATCATGATAAGGCCTATATTTTTGAAATAAATTATCAAGAACAATGCTTTATCTTATTATAGAAAAAAATGAACAAGGAATCTGAAGTGTTTGGAGCACATTTTCGAGGCACAAATGTATAAATCAATCATACTACCTTCCTATACGTAGAATACTATGCCTATGCTTCATTTTAGGAGCCTCCATACTAAATTGTTTTTGCCTATGCTTCGTTTTGGAGCCTCCCTACTAAAATCCCAGCAGTTTATCTAGCACTGACCCAGGTACTTGTGCTTTCATAGAGTTTTATATTTTTCTTTATAGCTTGTGTTTTATTACTTTCTTTGCTTCCTAACCACAAGTTGACCTCTTGACTTGGTTGCAATTCCATTCTATTCTTGCATTAGTGGGCTGCACAATCCTTGAGGGCAACCAACCTTGCTCTTGGGAAATGCGCAGTTCAAGCCAATAGTGAGCTTCAACTCTAGAATTTCACAGAACTAGCTAGAAGCCTACCTTCAGCTGGAAAATTGTGCAGAGGATGAGAGGAAGCCTAAGCCACTAAGCCTAGGAATTGTGCAGAAGCTTTCCCTCAATAGATACCCGATGCATGTGCCAGTGAGTTGCACAATTCTCCCCAGAACTATGCAATAACTTCGTGCATGTATGGAAACCTTTCTCGAAAAAGAAAAGAACAAAAAAGTGAAAAAGAATCCCTAAAAATTAGGAATCTATTTTTAGAAGTCAGAGTTACACTTGATTTATTTTTAGAAACTTTTTCCATGTGTCACATTTTCCTAGATTTTCGCCTGTAGTGCCATAAACCCTAAATTGATCAAATCTATTTAACGAATGCTGCTAGATATCATTTGAATCTTTGATCTTGGAGCTCTAGCATTCCTGAGGAGATCTTTGAACCTTCAGCACAATCATCGCAACTTTTCTGGGTAAGTCTTGCTTTTTGAGTCTTTGATGTTTTTTTCTGTCACTTTTGTTTCCTTAGCTTCTGAGAGTGTTGTTTTACCTCTATTATTGAATGACCACTGGATTTTTTATTCTTTTTAATTTGTAGAAGTGTTGTTTTAAGTTTTTCATTACCTTTTCAAATTTTCGCATGTATAACCTAGTTTTTGCACTAACAGTTGTCGTTGCGACAACTCTCTCCATGAGCTTCATTGTTCTTCTGTTTGATTCATTCATCCACTTGTTTTGATTGAATGCATCATCCTTCACTTAAATATTCACCAACCAACACTTATAATTTCATATATGCTCATTTTCATGTTGCCCTTGGGAAAATCTAGACTTCCTTGGCCCAGATCTAGCTCTTCCCAGCATGCACTATGCATTTCTAGATCTCAAGGCTTTTTCTTGGCTCTAGGAATTGTGCAGAGGTTTCCAAGGCCTTGCTCCAACTACGAACTGTGTAGTTCAAGGAGCTAGTCCAAAAGCCTTGGTCACTAAGATTGTGCAATGTGTAGTCCCAGCCAGTTCAAGCCAGACTGAACTGCACATCGCATAGTTCCAGTCAGCACCAACTACCCACTGGAAGTTGGGACTATGCAATGCATAGATCCAGCTAGCAATCACTCTCCTTTCAGAACCAAAATTATGCAATCCTTTCCAACAGTTGCCCAATTTGTTGCTTGGTCTGTTCTTGAAGTGATTTTGGTTCAAGCTAACATTTGCATGCCATGAGTTCTGACTCTGTCTCTAGGTACAATAGTTGTTGAGAAAATATTTAACAGTACAGGTAACATGGCTTCCCAGAAATATGCATCAAAGGACATTGTTGAAAGCAGTAGTAAGGATGTAGTGGAATAGGTGTCAGTCAAATTACAAGTCTATACAGACACACAATTATTCATACAGAAGGGCATGAAGATAACATGGTAGGAAATCAACGATATCTTTGCAGGGAAATTCAAGGAAGATCTATAATATGGGCATGTCTATGTCAATATCCACTAGTCAGGCTTATATAAGTTTGCATGCAGGTACCATGCCTTCCCATGTGTAGACATAATCCACTAGATTTGTCACATATCGATATTGAGATGATGACATTGAGCAGTGCCAGTGGAACAAAACTTGCTACCTTCAGGACATAAAACTATCATTAGATGTATCACTTACCACATATATTGAACCACATGGATGCATTTTTCTATGCCATCCACAACAATGTGAACACTAAAGACATCATAAAGCACTAGGTACAAGAGCCGCTGAATTTTATATCAACACCTAATCATCTTTACAAGACTAAGTCACTTAGAAATTCCTACCAACTCTTGATCATCTTTACATGCCCACTATATGGTCAAGAGAACATAGAGACATTTTCATAGAACTGGGTGGTTGTGTTGGACCAGTTGATGAAAGGCGGAACGCCATTCAATTGGCCGGATCTATTGGATCTTTAGATGAAACTGCATGTGACTAATGCTTGGATTCTACCCAAGTATGGCCAAGAAAGATTCTATATGTTCGCGTAACTACTGGATGCAATTTGTACCCAACATTCGTTTCCTGGAATGGGCTGGACATGGACACCAGTAGATACTCTTGTGAATATTTATTGCAAGTTTCTTTCTAAGTGCAACTACCGAGGAGTCATGGCAAGGATATATGAGCATTTCATCAACCTTGTTTACAAGTTGATCTTTGAGTAGGACCCACCTTACATGTCCCAAGAAGCAATGGAGGAAATACTTAGCATTGTAAATTGGTATGCCTCATTCGATGGCACCTTCATCAAGATGTTTGGTGGAGAGAATCCTTCGCATGTGATACCAAGGTTTGCCATAGATAAGTTGGTCATGTAAGAGGTTTCATATCACATCTCCACAGAGTTATCAGTAGGGCTGCATAGGAGGAAGAAGGCACCATGGCCTCCTCATCCTTTACGGATTGGATTGTACGAGATCAGGAACTTGAAGGATGTGAATGTCAAGGCCAAGGAATTAGAAAAGTTTGTAGGAGCTAAGAAGGAGAGAGAGGGAAGAGAAGCAGAAACAAGAATAATAAGAAGGGCAAGGCACGATCATAGAGAAAACAATGCCAATCCAAGTTGAAGAGTCAGAACAACCAGCATATGAAGAAGAGGGTGAGCAGTTGCAGGATCAAGAATTTTCCCAGTAGATTGAGAAAATGGTTGAAGAGATGGACACAGAGTTGGCACAGGAGCCACAGGACCAAGATATCGACCTCATGCTGAGAACATCCAAGGTTGCCACACAGTCTCCACCACCTCTAGTATCATAACTAGTCCCGAGAGAGCAAGGAGATATTTTTCTCCTTGATGATGATCTGGGGATGGATGTGTACAATATATCCTTTAATGAGTTGCTGTAAAATATTGTACAAGCATGGACATAGAATTTCCTAGATGATCACGCATCACTTGCATTTATGAAGGAAAGGGTGATAGTGTCAGATGTTAGAAAGCATTCGGCTACCATGGCTGATGCCACTAAGGCTTATGCAGAATCCACAGGTGAAAATGTCAATTTCTTGTTAGAAGAGAATGCTAAGATGGAAATAGACTTACAAGTGGCTAGGAAGAGTGCATAACAATCCACAAGATCTGCTCTGGAAGAGATGAGGAAAGTGATACTTGCTGAAGTATCGACTCTTTGGAACACCATGCATAAACTTTATGACGGATTTGTCACCACTCACAAGGCAGTTGTCCACCTATATGGTTTTCAGCAGCAGTGCATAAAGATTGTCCAAACTCTCAAGGACATACATGTTTCTATTGCACACGTATAGGAATGGAAAATGAGATACAAGGGAGCCCCGCTTTACTTGCATAAGATAATGAAGTCAGAGGAAGAGCTTGACAAAGCATGGAATTGGATGTTGATCCATAACTATGAGTAGCTCCCTCCTTTCATTAGTAGCATTGAAGCTTCCTATGCATGGTTGTTTAAGAGTCTGGATGTCATGGTGAGGACATACATGATCCCTTCAATCAATTCACTCACCCAAGCCATTGAGAAGAGCCAAGTCTAGCTAGAGGTTGATAGGTACTTGGAGAAGATAATGCAATAGGCCATCAATGATTATTTATAGCTGAGCGTAGAAAACATGCATAATTACATTGGTGGTGTCACCGTACTCATGACAATATTGCGCATGCTTCAAGATGAATTGGAGAAAGGTTCCATGACCATATACCCAGAATTCATGGATTCAAGAGTCCATTTCCATAAAGGCATCACCAAACAGTATGGGGACACTATGGCACAGTACCAAGCTTGATATCCGTGCGTCACTGAAGATCATCAAGAGGATGTTGCCAAGTTGGTGTTTTCCTAAGCTTTTGAGTCATAATGTTTGTCTTGTTAGGTTGACTCTAGCCTATTTTTACCCAAATGGGATATGTGGAAAATGTATATTATTTGTAAATATATTGTAAGTGAAATTCCAAGTGTCATTAGCAGAATGTGAATAGTCACTATGTAATGTAAAGAGTTATTTGTAAATGAGTTGAAGAGTCCTTGTGGGTATTCAAAGAGTTAAAGGGGAATGTCAAGGGTCACCCCACCCTTTGTTATAAATAGAACCTCATAACTCCTAGAAGGGGTTTTTGGGAGCCAAGCTTTTGGCTAGGCTTAGGCTTATAAAATGCTTGGGAGTATTGTGACGAGCCTTGGCTTCTCCATAGCGTAGAGTGAGTACACTTCTTTGGAGGAGTAGACGATGTTGACTGTAATTTTTCACTATTGGGGCTAGTGGTTGCCAATGGTGTATGTATGGATGGAACTTTCACTTAATAATAATATAAATGAGGCATCAAGTTTTCATGCATATGTTGTTATTGTAGTTGGAATATTCCTGTTACTTTAGAAATGTATGTTGTTTAACTTATTCATTTTCATTTTCTTATGAACTATTTCATTTGCAATTGTATGAATCTAGTTGAAGGCATATTGTTGGATCAACCCATCACTTTGGTTTGCGGACTATTCCTCTTTCTAGCTTGTGATGTCATTCCACTCGTGTATTCCTTTCATGCTACATACTATTATAGGATTCTAAGGGACACACTTCCTTTTCCCCTTTGTGTGTTAGAACCCCCATGCATCTCACATGACTCGCTACAAGGTCACACACTTGCTTCTGACTAAAGTCATCATACTTACCTCTGCACGCTACCATGGTTAAGGCACTACATTACCACCCACTATTGGGACTCCTACTCCAAATGGTTTGAGGTCTAGTTGGGACTTCTTACCGGGGAGATCCCCTTGAATGTTGGTGGGTCCAACACTATCAACATTTCTTGTGCTAGAAGGAGGGCCAGATGACAAGATGAGCCCTCAAAGTTGACTAGAAATTCTTGGAAGATGAAGTTGACTGGAAATTTCTAAGAGAAAGATTTTAATGTCTTCTTAACATCTCTAGTAATCCACATGAATTAGAATCTGTTGAACCCCTCCAAACATACCTTGGTGTTAGAGCTTCCAAATCTAAGACGGAAAAGGTCACTGTCACGAGTGCCTCTTTGTCCTCGTCTCATCAAACAACTCTAGCTCTAGAGGACAAGATGGGAGAAGTTGTGAACCAACCTATTGAACTGTCACCTCCTTCCACCCCACCTACTCTTGATTTTTGTGCAAATTTAGACTGCAACCCTGGTGGTTGTCATGTAATCTCATTTTCTCAACCTATGTCCTTTGGTTCCTTTGATCCTATGGATTTTAGTGTGTTGTGTTCATCTTGATGAGTATGTGTGGGAATCTGAAGAAGACCCCAGAGTGAAGGATGACCTCCTTTTCTCTACACCTCATCTGCTCTATCTTGACATCTTTTGTGATTCTGCCACTTTTGATTTTTCTTGTCAAAATTCATCCCTCGATGTTTCCACTTCTGATCATTCAAAAAACATGTAGGATGTTAGTCTGTCATTTGATTGCAAAGAGGCAAAATCTTTCTTTCCGAATCCACTTTACCTCTCATCTTTCATTTCTGGAAATTTAGAGGGTGAAAGATTTTATTTTTCATCAACCCCTCTGTATGATTTGTTAGATCATGAGGATGCCCATGTACACATCGAATTTTCTAATCATGGATGTCGTGATCTTTTTACTCATTCATTTGATCATGATTCTAATTCACTTACTATTTATCTATCTAAGCCATCGATATTTGATGATCTATCTTCTGATGAAGTGGAAACCCCTCAAGATTTTGAGGCACTTCAACCCAAACTGATGGTTATGTCAGGTTCTCATAGCCTTAAGGCAAGTTCCACTTCTAATGAGAAATCTGTTGAATCTTCCCAGGCTCCTTATCACTCTCTTGTTCACATTGAAAATCAATCTGATCTAAAGCTTTCACATCCTCCACCAGAATCACACGATCCTATCACTCATGCATTGGAGGATTCGTCATTAGGGTAATTTTGAGGTCTAAAATGGTCCTCCTAAGGAAATAATAAAATAAGATTAGATTAAATCATCAAATTTTATGTTACGACATGACACATGCCATTGTTTCAACCTTAGGTTCTGAAACTGATAACCAACAAACTACATTCCGTCTTCTTTCTATCACTTTTTACGAAATTTGAATCAGATGTTCCGAGAGAGAGTTATGAGAATTTTTGCAAGGTCAAATTTTTGGAATGTAATTCAGGAGTTTGCAGAAACCCTAAATGTCTTGGACCGTATCTCCGAAAATATAGCGAACCAAGATCTGAAATTTGGGCTCGAGCTTCACCCTGATTGCGGCTCAAATGAGTTTTAATTTTAGAATCTAAAATGATATAGAAAACAAATTATATCGAATATTCCATGATGACCTGTTTGAGATGGAATTCTGGAGCTTGCAAAAAACATAACTTTCATAGAATATATCTCTGAAAATATAAGGAGACAAGATCTAAAATGCAGATTTAAGGTTCAAAACAATTGCTTCTCAAATGGTCTTTCTTTTTGTCTTCTGAAACGTCGCATAATTTATAGAGAAAATTCTAGGAAGACCTGTTTGGAGTAGCAAAACCCTAGAATCCAAAGCTCTGATACCAAATGTTATGAAGTTAGCTCACAAAAAGATAGAAAAGATAGATCAACGCCTTAGAAATCAGTCTCTTCGAGGGGGAAACCTCCTTTACATTACAAAAATGAACAATTCTTGGATGATACAAATGACAAGGCCTCCCTTATATATATAGGAGTCTAAGGGGTCATAATATAATCAGAGCTAACATAACAATAATAATGTAAGAGCATAACAATAACAATATTGGGCTTTTATGGGGCACAATAATAACAATATGGGGACTACATGGGCACAACAATATAATAAGGGGGTTGTACTAATAACAATAAAGGTCTACACTAGTAGTATAGGGACCTAACATACCCCTCTCCTTCAAAAAGTGTTGTCCTCAATGCTTGAGTAGTTTTGGATGCTTCTATATAAAATTCTCATCCTCCCATGTAGAATCTACCATGTATAAGTTCTTCCACTTGATGAGATACTCTAAAATTGATCAATTCCGTAGTGGTCAATTTCTTGTTGTTGTGATTGCTTCCAGTTCCAATATGATTTTTCCTTCCTCGTTAAGTTCTAACAATATTGTTTGAATTGAGATCTTCTCACCTATAACCTTCTTTAAGCATGAAACATGGAAATCTAGGTGCACTCAAGAAAATGCAGGAAGCCCCAATTTGTATGCCATAGTACCAATGTTTTGTAACACCTTGTACAAACCATAATAATTTGGTGATAATTTATTATCCTTCTTATCTTACTTGAGGGACATTTGTTTGTTTGGTTGTAGTTGTAGAAATACCTAGTCACCTACATCAAAACTTCTTTCGCTACGATGTTGATTTGATTGTTGTTTCATTCTATTCTTCGCTAAAGTGGGGCTATCCTTTAAAAGTTGGAGAGCTTGTTGTTGATGCTTGATGTGATATTTCACTGTTTGAACCTTTTTCTTCTTGATATGTCCTTCTATGTTGAGAGTTTGAGGAGTGGTAATTCCTACTAATTCATTACAAGATATGGTCAGATTCATTTTTTGACGATCGATGTGATCTTTCACTTCTTGAACCTTTTTCTTCTTGATATGTCCTTTTATCTTGAGAGTTTGGAGAGTGGTAATTCTTGCCAATTGTTTACAAGATACGATCAGATTCATTTCTTCTTTCTCTAGGGTTGGTTCCTGGTGTATATCCTCTTCTTTTATTGTTTCTTGATCCTTTTTTTCCTCCTCTTCACAATCTATGTAAAATAATTTCTCCCCAGCACACTTGTGACCTTTAGTGTATTTGTTATGACAACTGTAACAAAGCCTTTTTTCTATTTTTTCTTCCAATTATTAGGGTGTCAACCTTGTAGGTTGTGGAAGGCTAGGGGAAACAACACTTCCATCCTTATAGTTGTGAGTGGTAGGCTTCCTTGTTGCCATAATTTTGCTTTCCATTTTTCTTGCCAACCTGAATGCCTTCTCCAATGAGTCAAGTTCTCAAAGGTGAACCACATGTTAGATGTTATCCTTTAAATTCCCTACGAGCACATCAATCCTATGCTCCTCTGGAATATCTTTTACCCTTATATTCAATTTTTGGAAGTCCTCAATGTGCTCCATCATTGAACTCTTTTGTTTGAGGTTTATCAATCGAATAAAAAAAGTGTTGCTTTTTGTATCCTCATAATGTGCTATTGTTTCTTCCGTAAAAATTTCCCAAATGACAATTTGTTTACGAGAGCAAAGCCATCGATACCATACAAACTGATTTGGTTCCAAATATAAAGTTGTAATGCGTACCTTTTGTGTGTTTTGCACATTATGAAGATCGAAAAATTGCTCCATCTGTAGTATCCATGTTATGAGATCCTTGCCATCAAAATTCCTCATATCGATCTTTGGAACATGATGGGTCTTCAATCCGAACATTATAGTTTATGAAATCATGATTAACATTTATTTTGTTTTCAACATGATTTTCCTTTACTACCCTTTCGCCATTAGTAAGCATTTCTTGTAGCAACTTATTCAAATCTATCTTCAAATCTTCCATCTTAGCATCCATTCCATTCATCTTGGCTTCCATGCCATCCATATTATCTTGCATGCAATTCATATTAGCTTCCATGCCATTCATCTTAGCTTTTGTTCTAGACTTGCCTTAGTGGGTTGCGTAATCCTTTAGGGAAACCAAACTTACTCTCGAAAAATGTGCAATTCAAGCCAATAGTGAGCTTCAGCTCCAGAATTGCGTAGACCTAGCTGGTAGCCTGCCTTTAGCTAGGAAACTGTGTAGAGAACAAGAGGCAGCTTGAGCCACTCAACCCACAAATTGCACAAAATATTTCCCTCAGCAGTTGCCTGATGCATGTGTAGTGAGTTGCACAGCTCTCCCCGGAACTACAAAATCTCTCCGAGCATGCATGGAATCCTTTCCCAGAAAAGAACAAAGAAAAATTTGAAAAATCATCACTAAAAAATAGGGATCTATTTTTAGCAGTGAGAGTTACACTTGAGTTATTTTTAGAAATTGCTGCCATGGGTCCGCTTTTTCCTAAATTTTTTGTCGTCACATTATAAACCCTAAATCGACCAAATATATTTAATGGATGTCACTAGATATCATTCTCATGTTCAATCTTGTAGCTCTGGTATTCCTAAGGAGATCTAAGAACCTTTGGCACAGTGATCACAACTTTTCTGGGTAAGTCTTGCATTTCTAGTATTTGCTACCTTTTCTGCCACTTTTGTTTCCTTTGCTTGTGAGAGTGTTGTTTTACCCATTTTATTGAATGACCATTGGCGCTTTGATTTTTTTTATCTTGTAGAAGTGTTGTTTTAAGTTTTTCATTGCCTTTTCTAAGTGTCGCATGCATAACCCATTTTTTGCACTAACAATCGTCGTTGCGGCGACTCTCTCCATAAGCTTCATTGTTCTTCAGTTTGATTGATTCCTGCACTTGTTTTGACTACATGCATAATAATCCACTCAGATATGCACCAACCAACACTTATACTTTCAAATCTACTCGTTTTCATGTTTCCCTTTGGCAGATCTAGGCTTCCTTGGCCTAGATCTAGCTCTTCCTAGCATGCACTATGCATTATTGGATCTCAAAGCTTTTCCTTGGTTCTATGAATTATGCAGAGGTTGCTAAGGCCTTGCTCCAAATATGCACTACGTATTTCAAGGAGCTGGTCCCAAAGCCTTGGTCACTAGAATTGCACAATGCGCAGTCCCAACCAACTTAAGCCAGACTGAACTGTGCATTGCATAGTTCCAGTCAGCACCAACCACCCACTGGGAGATGGGATTATGCAATGCATAGATCCAACTGGCAGTCACTCACCTCTGAGAACCAAAATTTCGCAATCCTTCCCAGAAATTGCCTAATTTGTTGCTTGGTCTGTTCTTGAAGTGATTTTGGTTCTAGCTAACATTTGCATGCCATGAGTGTCCTCTCTGTCTCTAGGTACAACAATTTTTGAGCAACTCTTCAGTAGTACATGTAATATGGCTTCCCAGAAAGCTGCATCAAAGGACACTGTTGAAAGCAACACTGGGATGTAGTTGAACATGTGTCAGTGAACTTGCCAGTCTATAGAGACACACAATTTTTCATAGAGAAGGGCATGAAGATAACATGGCAGGAAATCAAGGATATCTTTGCAGGGAACTTCAAGGAAGATCTAGAAGATTGACATGTATATGTCAACATCCACCGGTTAGGCTTATATAAGGTTGCATGCAGGTACCCCATCTTCCCATGTGTTGACATCATCCATTGGATTTCTCACATATCGATCTTGAGGCGATGATATTGAGTAGTTCCAGTGGAACACAACTTGCCACCTTCATGACATAAAACTATCATCAGGTGTATCACTTACCATAGTCAGTGAATTGCACGGATGCACTTTTCTATGACACCCACAACAATGTGAACACTATAGACATCATAAAGCATTAGGTGAAAGAGTCGTTGAAGTTTAGATCGACACGTAATCGTGTCTACAAGACTAAGTTACTCAAAAAGGCCTATCGACTCTTGATCATCTTTGCATGGGACTATATGGTTAAGAGAGCACAAAGACCTTTCTGTGGAATTTGGTGCATGAGTTGTGTTGGACCAGTTGGAAAATGGTGGACTGCCATTCAACTAGTCGATCTATTGGCTCTTTAGATGAAAGTGCATGTGACTAATTCCCAAAATCTACCTAAGTATGAGCAAGTGAGATTCTATATTTTCGCATACCTACTTGATGGAATTCGTGCCCAATATCAGTTTCCTAGAAGGGGTTGGACATGGACACCATCAAAGATTGTTGTGAATATTTATTGCAAGTTTATTTTCGAGTGTATCTATCGAGGAGTCATGGCAAGGTTATTTGAGCATTTAATCATCTCGGTTTACAATTTTATCTTTAAGTAGGACCCACCTTACATGCCCCAAGAAGAGATGGAGCAATACTTAACATTGTAGATTAGTATGCCTCACCCGATGGCACCTTCATCAAGATGTTTGGTAGAGAGAAGCCTCTACATGTGCTACCAAGGTTTTCCAAGGATACGTTGGTCATGCAAGAGATTTCATATCACATCTCCACATGGTTATTAGTAGGGTTGCATAGGAGGAAGAAGGCACCATGGCCTCCTCTTCCTTTGCTGATTAGATTGTACAAGATTAGGAGCTTGAAGGATGTGGATGCTGAGGCCAAGGACTTAGAATTTTTTTTGTTTGACACCAAAGACTACAATCCATATGATCCCCACTGTATATGCAAGAACTATTGTGAAAAGGTGTGTTATCCATGCATCCAAGGGACATTTCATCAGGAAAATGAAGATCCTTGGAGGTGCTATTACAACTCCTCCAATCTCAATGAATTGGTCAGCATAGCTGTAGAATGGAAAGCTACTCTATAGGTAGCAACACCACAGGAAGCAACACCAATAATAATAGTAAGCAACAAATCGGTACAAGACAAAGGCAAGAGGAAGATTACTGAGAACCCATAGGCTGAGAAAAGATACAAGTTCAAATAATATCCTCTTTTTGAGAAAGCATCTTTGGTGGTGGAGGCGACGAGGCAACAATGCATAAAGAGAGAAAATTGAAGGAAGAGAGAAAGTCAAAGGTTGGAGGAAGCAGAAAGGAAGTTGTAGGAAATAGAGAAGAAGCTAAAAGAAGTGTAGGAGTTAAGAAGGAGAGATAGGGAAGAGAAAAAGAAAAAAGAACAAGAAGAAGGGTGAGGCACGATCATAAAGAAAACTACGCCAATACAAGTTGAAGAGTCAGAACAACCAACATACGAAGAATAGGGTGAGTAGTTGCAGGATCGAGAACTTGCTTAGCAGATTGAGAAAATGGTTGAAGAGATGGACATGGAGTTGGCACTGTTAGCGCTCAAATCTACCTTAGGCTGAAATAAGGTAAAACTCAAGGATACATCAAACCACGCTCAGCCTCGTAGCTAGCCCTACGAGGATAGGAGAGGGCTCTCTCCGGCTCAATCTTGGCAAAATATGATCGATGAGACTCGAGATGACTGAAATAGAAGCTAATTTTAGGCTAGAGATGAAGTACAAAGGTTTGATTTGAGTTTTTAGGGCTTTTTGTGTTGAAACAGGGAAAGGAAAATTTGGGCTTGGGGATTGAGGCATAGTTTTTGCAAAGGTCTGAATGGGGAAAGGAAGGTGATCATCTTGATGCTTTTAAAGGGAATGAATGGGTAGATCAGACTGGTGAGGAGCTAAGGAGAGCAAGAAGGTTTCAATGATTCTCCTTAAACAGATGAAAACATGGAAAATTAAACAAATTTAAAAGCAGAGCATAACCATCGATGGATTCTACCTTAACACTTCATTTGTTCAATTACAGAAGATGAAAGAAGGAAATTGATACACATAACAACTTACAATTACTGAAATAAGCACACCATCAAAACATAAAGCCACATGGATCCCAAACAGTGCTGCAAAACCCTAGTCTTTCCTTAGCCAAAAATGCAGAGAAAATATGTACAATAGTATGCCAAGGCAATCCCAAATGTCCAACCTCTCCAACCTCTGAAAATGATTGAGAAATTACATCATATAGACCATCCTAACCCCTTTCCTTACCTCTAGGGGTCGAGCTCATCATTCTAGGAGCTGTTTGAACTAATTCTAAACAAGGAACTGAAATCTAGGTAGTCAAACAACTTACCCCTATATGCTAGGAAACTAATTCATTCATTTAATTTTCACCTTTTAGTGAATGAATCCTCTAGAACAAGTAAAAATGTGCCAAAATTACATTACACACATCAAATTACATCAAGCTAGGTCAAACACCACATCAAGAGGTGAAACTACTCATAACTGGCCGAAATTCTGCGCTGGAAGGTGAAAATTGTGCCAAAAACCCCTGTGCGCTGCGCGCTTAAGCCCTATGTTCCATGCGCCTTTCCACCTATTTTTGGGGCACTTCCCGGCATCCAAATTGAGCTCAGGTTGGCTTGTTGGAAAGCCCTGGAAATCTACTTTCCAACCCAAGTGGAATTTTCCAATTTGGTGTCCATTTGCCCCTCCAAAAGTGCATTCTCCCGGAAGTACTTCCTGCTGGTGCAAAAGGTGGCAGAAAGGTGATTTTCATGGTGTTTTTGAGCCTTTTGGTCACCCAGAACTTGATGAAATGCTTTGGAAATAGCTGAGCATGTATAATTCATCACGACAAACCCAAAACTACAAGCCATTTGTGATTTGAACCTCCCAATCTTATGGGTCGCGCGCAATGCGCTACGCGTTGAGCTGAAAAACTTGTTTTGCAAGCCAAAAATTTCAAAATGACAAAATTTTCTCCAAATTCCTTGCAATTTGGGCTGAAGGTGCCGCATCAAGTGCCATGCTTAGCCAAAGAAGCTTCGGCCAAGATTCAGAGTGGATCGGGCTTTTTCCGCCGTTTTAGTGTCTTCCTGTTGCATGCAGTTCATTGATGGAATCTCTGTCTTGGTTGTATGATGTGGTGTTGTCCGCCTCCATGGTATTGAAAGTCTATGCCAAGTGTATGTTTGATTTGTTGAAAATGAGGAATGAAGGCTTGATGTCTTTGTCTTCAAGTGCCAAATATGCCAAAGGGAAATGAGGAAGAATACAACCTTGGTAACACACTGTTTCCAAACCCTACAACACTTTTTATATTGAAAAAGGAGGGTTTTCCAACTTGGATTTATACGGAAAATATATCATGAACCCATTACATTAACCTTTCAAAAACCAAGCACAAGTAGTGAATATGAGCCTACCTGCAAGTTTGTGCAGAGAGGAGGCAATTTGATGCCTTTCCAAGCAAATTTCGAGCTTAAAACCCAGTGCACCGCGCACCTCACCCAATGCACCACACGCCTCTGATGCGCCGCGCGCGTGTATTTTTACACTGAGTTTTTGTGCCTGATTCGCCGCGCGCCCCTGATGTGTCGCGCGCCTTACCCAATGCGTCGCGCGCACCCAGCTACATAGTGCATTTTGCAGGAGGCTTTTGGAGGCCTTCTCAGTGTCGAAAACGAGCTCAGGATAGCTCGTTGGAAAGGTATTTGAGTCTACTTTCCAACCCAACTAAAAGTTTCAATTTGGAGTTCATTTTCCTTGTCAAAAATCAAATCTCCCAAGACTGGTCAAAATGTGCCAAATGAGGCTGCCTCAAGGCATAGTACTGTTGCAGTCAACGTTTTAATGCCTTCCTCAACTCCAAATTGAGCTCATGATAGCTCATTGGAAAGCTCTTTGTGTCTAGTTATCATTTGAATTATCCAGAAAGTCATTTTTCCAACCATGCTAGGAGAAATCTTGATTTTTCCAAGGTCACTTTAGAGGTGCATTCAATTCTCCTGAGGCAACGATATTTTTGACATTTCTCTAAAACCATGATACTTGTGTAAAAAGTGAAGGAGGTTTTTCTTCCTTGGCCTGTTGTGGACAAACACCTCTCTAAGTTTTCCAAAATTCATCTTTTATTGCTCTGAAACATCTTTTGAGTGAAACTTATCCTGATGTGTGAAACAAGGGATTTTGTCGAAATGAAGCAAAATGAAGGGGATAAGGGGCTTCTAAATTCTTGGGGAACTTTTTCGAAGTAGGAAGGGATGTTAGAAGCAGGGGAAAGTTGAATATTAGAGATCGAGTGAGGGGAAGGGGTCCAAAATGGAAAAACACAGGCCTAGCCTAGAAAATTGCCAAGTTGTGGCAAGAAACTAGGGTTTGTGCAAAAATGAAGAAATTTGGGGATCTCATGATGGGAAGTGTTTAATAAGGTCTGAAGGATAGGGGAAGGTGTATGAACATATGGATACAAGTTTTGCTAATGATTGACCATTTCAAGAGAAATTGCCTTCAAAAACCCTAGGCAGAGGGAAATGAACCTTGCCTAGGCGCAACCTGAGGCAGAAAAAGGTGTAAAATGACCCAATGGAACCTGACATATGATGAAAAAGCCCATGAATGGTGATAGACTCAGCTGAAATAGCGACATAGAATGACATTTGGGCAACTTTGAAAGGAGTGAAATCAAACCCTAGACCTAATGCCTAGTGACCAAATTTTGCTTGAAGATTCACTGAAATGACAAAATTTGATTTTGACACCTTAAAATCACTTGTAAGAGCATGTTTGATCACTAGAGGAAGGCTGCAAAGACTGACACTAACAGAAGGGGTTCTTGTCTCTCTTATTCTCAGTTCTCTTTTGGAAGTTGTTCTCATGCCTCCTTGACAAATGATGAGTAGACATAGGAGGGGTTGTAGAGGCAATGAAGAGAAGCCATCCTTTTCCATATGACTCTGTGACCACCTTATTTGATCAGTTCCTTTGGAACTGAGGAAATATATTTTATTGTTGGAGAGTAACAAGGTTGAGGACCACCCTTATCACTAATATTTTAAGGTGATGGGGGAGGAGTTGAAATGGGTACCAAACCTTGGAAACTCTAGGAAGAAATGACTTCATTTTTTGAACTCGTTAGCCTTACACCAACAAATGGCCACTTTGCTTCGCCTTATATTTAAGGATAAACAAGTTGAGACCTACAATCTATTTTCTTCCCTGGAAGATGTAAACATAATGATTCGTAGCCTCAAGTACTTTTTGGATAGCGTGGACTCCCAATTGGCTCATGTTGAAGGTTTTCTAGTTAGTGATTATGCCTTTGGATACCTTTCTAATCCTCCAGTTGATCATCATGGAAAAACTACCACCATTATCTCATCTTATCAGGATTGAGGATGGTTTAATTCAAAGTTTTGATGTTATTTTTAATTTTAATCATATCTTGGCTAAAAATAGTATGAAAGTTCACTTTTCACGACATGTTTTGAATAGTTCTAGTCATGAAGTCATGCTTTTTTGTCACCTGTATGTGATTGTATGGATTTTTATGTTCTTGTCAATGGAGGAGAGAGTATATGGAGCTGAGCTTCATTTGATATCATTGTACATTCTCTAGAAGAGGAGGATTCACTTCGATTTTGTTGATATAATGCTTACTTGGTATTTCGTTGGTGGTTTATGTTTCTATGTTGCTTGGTACTTGGTGCTAGCATCAGAGTATACTTTGTTTTCACTCATTTATAGGGCACCTATAACTTGTATTTTTCCAATTGAAGCATGCTTCAATATATGCCTACAACTTGGATTATTTTGGGATGAATGGGTCCATTGGCTTACGTCTTTGAGTGGTTAATTTTTTCATGTTGGTTGGATGGCATGATATTTTGTAGAGTACACCTTGGAAGACTATATTCACAATTTTTCCATATGTCAAAGGTCTCTCTTCTCTGGTTATGGTGCTCCCATTCCTTCTTGTTTTCAAAGAACTTGTTACTGAAGCACACTCTTTCTCATTTTATGCACACTAAGTCTCTGGAATGGTCTCAATTTAATGAGGGGCATATCTTTAATTCTTGTTGTAATCGGGTTTTGGTATTGCCGTAATGGTGTTTTATGTGGTTCTATATTTATTTGGTTATTGGAGAAGCTGGTGCTTCTAGAGTATTTGAACGTGATGATCAAGTTGGAAATGTAATTTTCTATTTTGATATGAATAAGAAGTACTTTAATTCACAAAAAAAAAAAGATAAACATGTATATATTTAGTTAGTATTGTTAAATGTTAAGATTAGGTGTGTATACACACACACACACATATGATTTGTATTATGGAATAAATATATTTATATGAATTTAATTTTGATTTTTTCAATTATGATAGGAAATGATTTCACATATGGATTTTGGAATGATTCAAGTTATATGGACTGAAGATGAGATCATGAGATTATATGTTGACTTGAATAAACATTAAAAACATGTTAATTTCATTTATAATTTGTTTACACATTTTTATTTGATACGTGTCTCTAGAGATATCTAGATATATTTAGAGACATGAATGTGAATTTCCCTCATTTATATTGTTGAATTTATTTATTTACATAAATTTAATATTGGTTTTGTCAATTATGATAATAAATTATTTTGGAATGAGTCAAGATATAGGGGTTGAAGATGAGGTCACGAGAATATATGTTGAATTGAATAAACATTAAAAATTTAGGAATTTACAAGGTAATTTCCTCAGATAGAACACCAAAGGAAACGGCTCACAAATAGATTACAGATCAATACACCAGTATTCTTGACATGGTTAAAACCCTCAAAGAGGGAAACAATCCATGACCTGAGCCAACGCGGCCACTTCAGGCAATTTATTAATAAAAGAAAGAAAATTTACATAAGCTTCTCTCATGAATAGTCACCTTACAAATGACCCTCCATGCTCTTTAAATAGATATCATGGACCAATCAAGTGTTAAGCCATGGATCAAGTGTCCGGTAATACCGAGGAGAGAATGAACCATCGGATCAGTACATATCTTGACCATCAGATTTGTAAGTTACAAACAGTACATAGTAAAGAACACACACTTTACCTAACTCTACAGTAGACCAAATTATACTTAACTATTTCCTATGGTGTTGGAATATCCTAACATCTCCCCTTAAGAACAACTTGGGATAGGATTGAAGGATGTACAAATATGACACAATAGGAGAAGGAAGGAGGCATTAGAGCCTATCCTCCCTTAGTGACAACTTCTTGAACTCCAACCATAAATCGAAGTTTAGTAAACTTTGCATCTGTGAGAGCATTTGTAAATATGTCTACAACTTGATCATATGTTGAAAAATATTTCAATTCAAGAACATGGTCATGAATGAGTTTTTTGATGAAGTGCATGTGTAGTTCAATGTGTTTGTTGCACTGATTTTGGACTGGATCTTTGCATAGTTGAATGGCACTTTGATTATCACACCAAAGTGTAGTCAGATACTGCTGCTAAAAGCCAAACTCTCACAGGATCTGGCGAAGCGACAAGGCTTCCTTACTATCTTCTACAACGCCATGATACTCTGCTTCTGCTGAAGAAAGAGAAATGGAACTTTGTTTCTTGCAAGCCCATGCAATAGGTCTGAAACCAAGAGTGAACACATAAACTGTAGTAGACTTCCGATCATCAGGGTCACCAGCCGAATTAGAACCAGTGAAACCAACCAATAGAGGAGATGTTTCTGCATTGCAATGAATCCCAAATTGAACTGTACCTTGAACATAACGAAGTATTCTTTTAGCTGATTTCCAATGACTTTCATGTGGGTTTTGCATAAACTGATAAATAAGGCCAACAACAAAGGAAAGGTTAGGATGAATATGGGTCAGATACATAATTTTTCCTACAAGTTGACAGTATAAGGTAACACCAACTTCAGGGGAAGTACAAGTGACTGAAAGTTTGGCTCCAGACTAAAAGGGAGAAGGGGTTGGCTTATAGTCTTCCATGTGAAAGTGGCATAGAAGATGACAAGCATACTTGGACTGGGAAAGGGAAATACCTTCCTTGGTTTTCAAGACTTGAAGACCAAGAAAATAATGCAATTGTCCTAAATTTGTCATTTCAAACTTCTTTTTAAGGTTGGACTTCACATGGTTTATAAGGTTGGTATCACTACCAGTAAGGATAAGACCATCACCATAAAGAACAAGAATGGTAAGAGACTTACCCACTTTTTTGGTGTAGACAATATTGTCAGAATGACACCTATAAAAGCTAGTATCTAAAAGAAAGCTATCCATTTTGGCATACCAAGCCCGAGGGGCTTGCTTGAGGCCATAAAGGGATTTCTTAAGTAGACATACAAGGCTGGAGTCTGTTTGTATATAGCCAGGAGGTTATTCCATATAGATTTCTTCATGCATGTCCCCATGCAAGAAGGTAGATTTAACATCCATCTAATGGACTTCCCATTTGAAAGAGGCAGCAAGGGAAAGAACAAGGCAAATAGAGTTCATTTTGGCAACAAGGGAGAAAGTTTTAGTATAGTCAATGCCTTAAACTTGTGAAAAACCCTTAGCAACAAGACGAGATTTATGTTTATCAAATTTTCCATCTTGGCCAAACTTGGTTCTATAAACCCATTTGCATCTAACAAGTTTTCGTCCCTTTGGAAGAGGAACAAGATCCCATGTATCATTTTCCAATAATGAACGATATTCTTCATTCATAGTTGCGTCCCAATCTAGATGGCCTAAAGCTTTTGCAAAGGTGTCAAGATCATAATTCATTGAAGCTTGAGCCAATAAAGAAGAGGCTCTATTGAACTAAGAAAATGTACGTCGTTGATCTGTAGGGTCACCTGCAAGAGAATCTGCTGCATCCCGAGTAGCACGAATCCATTTTGGAAGTTGAGGAGTTGAAGGAGGATCCTAAGAAGGTGGGGGAGGATTTTCATCCTCACTATCATCATTTGAAGAATAAATATTTTCAGAAGTAGAAGGGATAGAGAGAGATGGCACATCCACCGAACTAGGCTTGTGGGCTGATATATTTTTAGCAAACTTTACATCTCTTCTAATAATAACATTTTTGGGCTTAAGTGGAATAAGTCTATATCCTTCAAAATATCCAACAAAAATACATTTTTCACTCTTAGGTTCTAAAGCTTTATGTTTCTCACCTGGAATATGGGCCCATGCTTCACTTCCAAAAACACGAAAGTGACTTACATCTAGTTTAATTGAGTTCCATGCTTCTTCTGGAGTGATATTATTTACAACCTTAGTAGGAGTGCGATTTACTATGTAATTTTCACAGCTAATTGCTTCTGCCCAAAAATTAAGATTAATTCCTTTAGATTGAAGCATACAATTAGCCATTTCCTTTTAGGTGTGATTCTTCCTTTCAGCTACATCATTTTGCTATGGAGTATATGGAACAGTGTGTTGCATTTGAATTCCATGCTCAATGCAAAAGTTTATGAATTTGTTGTTAACATATTCTCCGCCATTATCAGATCTTAGCTTAAGAATTTGATAACCAGATTGTTTCTCAACAAAGGCCTTAAAGGCTAAGAAAATGTTAAAGAATTCACACTTTAGTTTTAATAAGTATACCCAAGTGCGTCTGGAGAAATCATCAATGAAATTTAAGAAATACTTGTAGCCAGAGAATGAAACAACTAGAAATGGACCACATAAATCACTATGCACAAACTATAAAGAGGTTGAGGTGTGCGAAGAGGCACGTTTTTCAAAACTATCCCAATGATATTTTTCGTGTACACATCCAGAACAAACACCATTTCTGCAAGATACCATCGGGAGACCTGTCACCGTATTTTCTTTACATAGATTTTGAAGGGAGTGATAGTTTAAGTGACGAAATTTCTCATGCTAAAGTTTTCTCACTTTATCATTATAAGCAACAAATATTGAGGGAAGAGCTGATGACCCAAATTTGTTAAAATTATACAACTTTGTAGAATCATTAGCAATGGTAGTAGCTAAAATTTGTCTAGGATCTCTTAGGTCCTTAATTACAACATCGTGAGGTGAAAATTCAACTATTTTACCTTCACCTAAATGAGTTATCTGATATACAGATAGAAGGTTGCAGGATAAGGTTGGAACACATAACACATCATTAAATTGACCATTGTCTAGATGGACAATTCCAGTCCCTACAACACTAAGAGATCTACCATCACCAACATATATATTTTTGGTGTTACAATCATTTAAAGAAGAAAACATGGTTTTGTTTTTGGCCATGTGATAAGAAGCTTCAGAATTAATGAGTCACTCATGAGAATGAGAAGAAGAAGATACATTTAGTGCATAACCAGACCGAGATGATGACAACCACATGCAGAAAGTGCTATTCCTAAAGATGAAGAGTGATCCAAATGGATGTTATGCTTCTTCATTGTTGCTTTCAAGGCTTCCATCTTCTTAAAACATTTGGATTCTAAGTGGCCATCTTGATTACAAAAGTTGCAATGTCTATCAGTCTTCTTTCTTTTGTTTTTATTTGCCTTATCATTTTGTTGAAATAATTTTTCATTTTGAGACTAAAATTGCTTAGGACCCTTGTTTGGTTTAAGACCATTCTTTTTAGGATACTGCTTCTTAGGATTCCTTGAATTCGGTTGTTGCTGGGCGGCGAAGGTTTTCTTAAAAGAGTTTCCAATATTAAGAAGACCAAGATGTAAGAGTTTTTCTTGTTCTCTTATTAAAGAATCACAAAAGGCATCAAAGGAAGGGGACTTGTAGTCTTGTCCTTGAGAAAGAAAGGCTTCTCTTGTAGAATGGAAGGTGGAAACAAACATAGAGTAGGATGGTCCCAACTTAGTAAGAATGGAATAGATAAGGCTACCATATTCTTTCTTAACCTTAACACCTTCCAATAGAAGTCTAAGGGTCTTAAACTTGGACAAAAAACCTTCGATGAAAGAAAAATTATTAGAGTCCAGCGTAAGCAACTCATTTTTGAGTTGATGGGCTCTAATTTCATTTTTAATTCCAAAAACTTTAGTGAGTTGTTTCATTGCTTCATTAGGGGTATCAAGTTCTATGATATGGAATCTAAGGTCTGGAGAAATAGACATCCCTATCAACCCACGTGCTTAATCTTTCCTATTTTCCCATTTGGCTACCTTATCTTCATCTTTAGGTTTAGTTTCTTGGTATGAGGCTATTCTGTAAAGACCTTTACTTCTAAGTAAATCCACAATGTAGGACCACCATTGGAAGTATTAGTGCTGTCAAGAAAAACTTGGCATGGAATTTTCATTTTAATAGAAATTGAAGCTGTAGATGCTGAAAATAAGTGTTCCAATGAAAATATCTCAAAAAATTAGGCCGATTAAAAAAAAAACGGCTCTAAAAATAGCTTTCGGATGAAGAAGTTATGGATTTTTGAAGAAAAGTTGTTGAAGATGAAAACGAAGTGTGTGAATGTGTGGAAGTGAATGATCCCCGCCCTCACCCCCCTCCCCCCTTTCCAAACTTAATCTAATTAGCTCACTTTGAAGAAAAGATTTTATCTAACTCACTTTTATAAATAAGTGAAAGTCACTTTTATAATGGCACTTTATGAGCTACACACTAAATTGTAACTTAAATAAAAGAATAAAAAACTTTAGAATTATAAGTGATTCACTTTTTATAATGGGTGAGAACACTTTTACATAAAGTAACTTTAAAACATAAGTTACATGTGCTTACTTGAAAAAGCTCTTTTTGCCTACAAAACAAAAAACCACACAACCCAATACGGACATGCATAAAAAAAACAAACCTTATGGCTTGAAGTTAGCTTTCCCAAGAAACTAAATATTTTCCTCAATGTTTCTGATTTTCCGAGATCACACTAAGGCACGGCGGAAAAGAGCATACGCATGAGAAAAATCCTTCCTTTTTGTTTCTGATTTACCCAGATCGCACAGAATCGCGGGGCAAAGAGCATATGCAGAAATGAAAGGTATAGATCCGTAATAAAAAACAGAAAGCTAAATAAACCGAAATAAATAGAGAGATGAATAGCTAAAATGCAAAGAAAGACTGTATACCTCCAGATCTTAAAAATTATGTAGCTAGGGTTAACAAAAACCTTTTTCGCATAAAACGAAAGGGGTTCCTCACTGGAACAAGTGCTCCTAACACAATAGAGTAGTCTTATCAGCCTGAAAGCAGTCAGAAATAGTAGATCTAGAAAACGACAGCTAGATGCAGTTGTACCGGCTTTCGATTTGGATTACCAAAGGATGCGGCCCTCAAATAGCTCTGATACCATGTAGGAATTTATAGGGTAAGTTCCTCAGATAAACACCAAAGGACACCACTCACAAATAGATCACAGATCAATACAACAATATTCTTGACGTGGTTAATATCATCAAAGAGGGAAACAGTCCACAGACTAAGCCAATGCGGCCACTTTAGACAATTTATTAATAAAAGAAAGAAAATTTACATAAGCTTCTCTCATGAACAGTCACCTTACAAATGAACCTCCATGCTCTTTAAATAGAGATCATGGACCAATCAGGTGTTAAGCCACAGATCAAGTGTCGGTAATACTGAGGAGAGAATGAACTGTTGGATTGTAAGTTACAAAAGTACATAGTAAAGAAACACACTTTACCTAACTCTACACTAGAGAACGTTATACTTAACTATTTCCTATGTGTCGGAATATCCTAACAAAATGCATGTTAATTTTGATCTATAAATTGTTTAAACATTACTATTTGATATGTGGCTATAGATATATTTAGAGTTATGAATGTGAATTTTCTGATTAATCTTACACATGGGTAAGCACTACATTGATGGGGGTGTGACATGCATATGATTAGGGGAGGAGGAGTAGTATCCCAATTTTGGAACACTAGAAAATCCCTCTGTGTAGTGGGATGGAGATGATGTTTCATCTAGGAGGTTACAAATTATCATGATAGAAAGCCATAAATAGTGCATATAAGGAAAAATAGTCCTTATGGGCCTCAGTGCCAAGAGTTTCTTATTACGTGTGAACATATTGAGGTTAAAAATGGCCTTTCCATATTACATTTATTTTACTCCCATCATGAAAATGTATGTGTACTTGGAGAGATGGATTAATCATGGCCTCGCCTTTGGTATTAATTATGTCAATATCGATAACAACATCAATTAAGATTCACTAGTTTGATACAAAGTGTCTATTATGTGCATATAATTTAAAATGATATTTTAAAGAGTAGAAGTGCATTCATGAAAACAACTTTCATTTAGATTTAATTGTACTCATTTAATTAGAGGGGATATTTATGGGTAAATTGAGTTGATTTTATTATACAAGTTTGAAATGGAAACTAAATACTAAGAGACATCCATCAACATATACTACTCAGCTCCAACTTTAGAGGTCTTATTTGTTTTAAAAAATGAATTTTCCTATGCACACATTAAAATAGCAATATGTAAGAGTGAACTAGTGAGTGAAAAATGGGAGTGTAACCAAGAGTTGGGTGGAAAATATGGACTTAAGTTAGTTAGAAATTAAAATTGTGCATGGAAGAGACATGTGATTGTGTAAACAATAGTAATATTATTGAAATAATAATTAGTATTTTTTCATGAGAAGGCATATGGCATTTTACATGAGTACTATTAGAAGAGATCGGGGGTGGACATGGACGACACCTTATGCTCCATAATGTTGGATGGCTACTTTAAAGATGAAAAATTTCAAGGTGAAGTGGCCGAGAGTTTTATATTATTGATTGTGATAAACCTTGATTAGTTTTGCTTGGGGGTGGGGGCTTTCCACTCCATAGCTCTTAAGTAGTGGCACTATATGTTAGTGAAGTAGACAATCCCTTTCATTATTGCTGGTTTTTACACATCTTCATACAAATCTTGTAGCTTAGGGGCTCCAAGGGAGGAAGAGTACCTTATGGATATGGTAGGGATTCCAAATATTAACCTCTGATCCAATTGGAAAGATAGAAATTGGAGATTCACTTTGGAGCGCTCTCTTGGATGATGCTCGGAGTTGAACACCTAGAAGGAAGACATATATAACCATTTAAGAAACATTTGTGACATTTGTAAATTTAATTATACTTTTTATCTTCTTTTCTTGTTTAGAAATCTTTTCACTGGAGTTTGTTTCATTTTAACTCTAGAGATATTATTTTTTATTTAGAGTTATAGAATACTTTTTTTATAGCTTTTAATCAAGCCTTTGCAAATTTATAAATCATTTATAGAAAACCCCCTGATGTAAAAGCGCTAGTAAAGTTCTCTAGACAGATGAATTTGTGAGTTTTTTTTGTTTTTGTTTTTGTTTTTGTTTTTGTTTTTTTTTTTTTTTATGTAAAAAGGGGTGCTTGTAACTCATAAAAAAGAAAACTATTGAGAACATAGAGGTGCTTATGCTTTATATAAGTAGCAATGGTCAAAACTCAGACCTTTCCTTAAGGGAGTTTATGAGCTCATCATATAGTGGTTTGTTGTGGAATAAAAACTCAGAAAAATATATTTGTTTTCATGAAATTTTGTGAAACGTTTTCGAGGTTATTGGGAAAGGGGTCTTAATTCTATGATTCATCTTTTAATAGTGGTCTAATCACGTTTAAACTGTCATAAGAATGTGAAAACATACTTGATAACTTATATGCCATGACTACATTAGATATATGTCTTTCTATTTTCTATTTGAATGATATTTTCTTGATCAATAACCTATAAAGAAGTTTGATTGTTGCACATTTACTCTTCTAAATATGACAAACACTCGAGTTTTATTTAGTGTTAATAGTGTTTTCATAATTCATGTATTCTAATTCAAAATGAATAAAAGGAATATCTTAGCTACATTTGTTCTAGTATGTGCATGTAAATAATTTAGAGCCTACTTATCCTAGTTTATAATATGAGGATAAAATTACCTATTTATCTTTACATTCTCATCATTGATACACAAATTTGAATACAATAATGATAGGATTTGATTAATGGGTGAATATTCACAATGATTAGTTACGGAAGGTGATGCATTTCACTCAATTTGTATGGTTTGCATGTCAAAATTATGAAGTTAAGAATAACTCAAAAGCACAATGATTGTGAGATTATATTGTAACATCCTTGTAGCTAACAAACCATTGATATGGAAATGTTTAGAGAGATAATTTTAGTATTGAAACATGTATTCTAATTTTGATGAGAACACTTATTTAGTCACACGATTGTTCTTGAAATAAAATAAAAAATGTTTCATTGTTGTCTTGCATGGGGTTTCTATTTTGGAAGGAACCAATAAATTAAGAGGTGCACTTAAGAAACATGCATAAATTTCAATATCAACCCAATGGTTTGATTGAACATAATTTAAATTGTGAGCTAGTGAAATTAAGTGAAAATGATCGTAGGAACATCTTGTAAATTTTATTGTGAATTTAAGAAGTGATATATGGATTTTAAATTCCATGTCATATATAGGGTAATTTATTATACTATTTGTTTTTCTCAACTAAAAGATTGAGGACATCATGCAACTATATCCTTACTTATGAGAGGTATGATCCCTCCAACAAATTATACAACAATATTATGATGAATAAAAATCAAGCATATATATTATATAGCATATTTTAAAATTATTAATTGATGGAAGTGTATATCCTATTATGCTCCCATATAATTAAATATGGTGAAATTACACTATTCATGTAGTTTTTAGTGAATAACATGCTTGTATATAGAAATGTTAATGAACTTGTATATTAAAAGTTTATAATATTTTATATCTATATATATCTTATCTATTATATATTTCTATATATATATTATATATATATTAATATTATATATAATCTATATATAATCTATATCCATGTATAAGCACGCACACCCTCACAACCCATATAAAGAGTAAGATATTCTTTAGGGTTCAAGGCCATAAAACAAAGAGGCTCAATCCATTACAACAATGTACCCAATATGCATTCAACATGTTACTTGTGGGAACTAAACCTGGTGGGGAGGATAACAATCATTCCTCCCATCCACCAGAGATAAAACCGATCTATTTTGTGTGTGTCTGTGTGTATTAACCATCCAACATATTATATAGAGATATTATCATGAACAACGATCATCCATAAACATCATGTAGTGAGTATTTAGAAATATAACTTGATGAGATTGTATATCCTATTATGCTTTCATATAAATAAATATGAAATGAAATTATACTATTCATGTATTTTTTAGTGGGTATTGATGAGCCCCAATTTTGGTACAATTTGGGCTCATTTTGGCCTATTTTACTTGCTCAAACCATTCATTTTTATTTGCTTATGCATGCATTTCTTAGTTTATTCATGTTGTTTGTAGGAAGAAGGTTAGACACTTTATCTACGTGACTAATGCATTATGATTCCAGGTTTTGGCATTAAAAAGGGAGCAAGAGACAACGAAAAAGGGGATAAAGAGACAATGAGGTGGCACTGCTGATTTTGTGGAGAGATGTCCACGGTCTTGGGACATTCCTCGTGATTCCCACCAAGAACTCCAAGCTCCAATCCATCTCCCCTCCGAGCTTAAGAAGCAGCCAAATGTCCTACATGAACAGCAGTCATAAACTGTTCTACAGGAACAGTAGTTATGACTGCCCTACAGGATCCGCAGTTAAACTCTAGTTGGACAGCCGAGCTCCTAAAATCAAGGGCACTTGGTGGATCATCGTTTTTGTATAAATATGAAGGCCTTAGCCTTAGATGGTTGTTGAAACTCTCGTATTACTATTGTAATTTTGGAGCACAGTTCAGTTTTGATTCCTTTTTGTAAGCCAATTTGGCATGACATCAGATTATGAATAAAGAAGGCAGTTTGTGATCTAGTTCTAAGTTTCTTAAGGAGACTATAGCTCTCAGGTTAGGGCCCAACTTGAGAGCCATAGATCCCCTCTGCTGTAGTGTTGTTTCCATTTCATTTCCAGCACTTTAAGTTTTCGTTTGCACATGCAATTCGAATTAGAGTCTGGTGATTTGGTTTTCTTATGAGTAGGATAGATTTTGCTTATGGTACAGTTGTTTCCACTTTCTTAGTGTAGCAGAGGATAGATACCATGAATTGGAGCTCCGGCAAAATGGTTATTAAGGCTCACTGCCATCTCTCTTGAAGATTGGGGTGCAGTCCATAACTAGCCACCAAAAACACGCATTACTTTACTTGATGATTGCTGCAATACAGTCAAGGTTTTGATTAGATGCTTCCTTGTCATTCACACCTGCACACATACTTTCATCACAGCCTCATACATATTTCTCTTCGCGTTTTGGATTGTTGTTCATTGAATTCATGGCATAAGTAATTTA
>APFE031645813.1:2387-20303 GCA_000404065.3 Pinus taeda | reverse complement strand
ATAATCATTTGTTTCATTTACACTCCTCTCTCTCGTTCCATTACCATCTCCTCCATCTTGATCACGCATGCAAGCATATCTCCTCGACCTTCACTTCGTTCTGTCTTCCACTCCTCACGTAGCCTCATTTCCTAACCTTTCATTGACATAACCCTTTACCTTCAAAATACCCCCTACACCCATTTCCCATCTCATTCCTCCACTTCTGAGCCATCACCAGCCTTATCCCTACCTCTCATATCTCTTCCTACCATTCCATCACTTCAAACCTCCACGGTAGGTCATCCTGTAGCAGTTTATAGACATCCTGTAGAAACCTATGAGTATCCTGTAGGATCCCCTGTAGACATACTGTAGGAGGCCATTCACTCGGTTGCTGAGCTTCTGAATGTGGAAAACCTCTGTGGATGGATGCTAAGGGTCCATAGGGACCTCACCTAGCCTCCCCAACCTGTCCCACGCTTTCCTTCCTTCTCCATCCCATCTGCACAACCAAACCCCGATTAGCACACAATCACAATCATCCCATTCACTTAAAGGAAAAATACAAAACATGTCTTTTATGATGCAAGCAGTTTAGATCCATGCATTCCCACTTATTAGAGATAGTAGCAGCATTGGTAGAAGTTTCATTCACATTCTTTGCATTATAGAAGTTAGACTAGTCAAATTAGGTTTTCCTAGGTTTACATGCTTTGATTTGCTTTCAGTTCATTTTTGTCAAGTAGATTAGTCTTCTTTGAGCTAGCTTTCGTCCATCATTGATAGAGCTTCTTCTGTGAGCCCATAGAAGTTGGCTTGAGCCCTAGCGGACTTGTGCCAGCTGACCAGTGACAGCTGCGACAAGAGCTAGTACTTGTGCATACAGCACCGTCGCTTCCAAGTTTGTACGAACTACCGGGTTGATAAAATGAGAGACAGGAAGCCCCAGGAGTTGTAGCATTATTGCTACAATACTAGAGCTCACCACACTCCCAGTAGGATTTCTGCAAATTTCCCCAGCAAGGCTGCTCAGCCCAGAATTTGCACAAACCTGGGCAGTAGTCAACTACTCTGCCTAGAAATTGTGCAAATCTCCTAGGTAGCCAGCCCAGCTCCCAACCAGAAATGCACATTTTTCTTTAGCGGTCGAGCAGTCTCTTGCATGTGCAGCTGAGTTGATAGGTTCCCTCTGGGACTGAGCAAAACAGAATTTCATGCATGGGCTTCTTCTCCTAAGGCAGCATGCAAAGGCATCCCTTGTTTCAGGGATCTATGTTTAGCTGTTGGAGGTTACATGCAAGGAGAAATTCTGAAACCTCCCACCAACTTTCGCTTCCCCTACATTCGTGGCATGCATGTCACAACCTCGATGTTATCAAAACTCATCAACTGAACAATGCAAAGCTCATTCCTCATATCAACCTTGTAGCTCTGACATCCCACATCACATCTAGGAGTAGTCAACACATTCAGCTCAATTATTTTTGGGTAAGCTTGCTTCCCATGCCTTATGCTGCTTTTCTGTCACTTTTTTTTCGCTTGTGGGAGTATTGTTTTCTTGATTTCTTTGAACACCTGTTGTTGTTTACATATATACTAGCTTGTTCTAGCTTTGTTTCAGTTTTCATTGCTATCTTACTATTGTCACAGGCATGAAACTATTTTGCATGGACATTCGCCCAACCGACGAACTGCCTCACCCACATGCATGTTGATCTGTTTGCTAAATCTTTCATTCATTTTTTTCATGCACTATCAATCACTTCTGCTATCACTTAGTGTCACCATGCATTTATTGTCTTAGTTTCTTTCAGTTGCCCATCGGTGAGTCGGGCTAACCTTGGCCCAGACTTTGCCTGCACCAAGGCTCCATTGTGCAATCTGGGGAGGGAAAGCTCACCTGCCTCTACATATTTGCGCATTACTTCCCAGCACTAACCTCCAAGATTGTTTTGCACATTTCTGTAGGACAGTGGCTGCTTGGCCCAAGAAATTGACCAATTTTGTTCCTAGACCAGCAGTCCTTCCCAGCTAGAATTGTGCATTGTGCAATCCTAGCAGTCAGTAGCCCGATTGGACTGTGCATTGCACAGTTCCAGTAGTTAGACAATCCCTCAACAACCCAGACTGTGCCTTGTATAGCCTTGGAATTCGGTCTCCTGACCTCCTGGCTGAAATCATGCAACCTTCATGATCATGCACCCAGGTATGTTGCAAGTCATTTCTCATGTTCATTTTAATTTTCGACTAATAGATTTCTTGCCATGAGTGTTTCCATGTCTCCAGGTATCCCGGGTGTTCATATTCCACTCAGAAGTACAGGTACAATGGTTTCTAGGAGAGTAGAGACAATGACACCATTCAGAGCATACTTGGGGATGTGGTCGATCAAGTGTCCATGGATTTGCCTACCCACGAAGACCTCAAGCTATTCGTGGACAAGGACATCAAGATATGATAGAAGCTACATCACAGTGAGCATCATCATGAATAGCAGCTGAAGACAGCATACCAAATGCAACGAATGAAAGAGGAGGGTTGTTGACAATGTCAGAGCAGGAGGTAACTCCTCAAATGAGATAATGTATATTCATTTAGGTTGTTCATAGTTATATACATGAGGGAGTGACTGTTGAGTTTCATCTCCCGATGACTCTCCATTTTCTCTTATTATTTATTTACACTATTTACAATTGTTCACCCAATCCCAATGGTTAGGTGTCAACATTCCCCCCCTTCATCTGAAGGGATGTTGGTGAGTCTAAGCATCGTTATGAATCTTTCAAGCTTTTCTCTTCTAAGCGCTTTGGTGAAGATGTTTGCAATCTGCTCATTAGTGGAACAATGCCGAAGATGGATTGTTTATGACTCAACATGATGTCGAATCAGATGATATTTCGTATTGATGTGCTTCGTTCGATCATGGAACTTTGGGTTCTTGGCCAACTTTATTGCCAAGGTATTGTCAATCATGAGTGGGGTCGAATGCACTTGTTTTACCTACAAATCTTCTATAATTTTCCTGAGCCATGCAATTTCTTTTTTTACCTCGACTACTGCTACATATTTTGCCTCTATTGTGGAATCAGCTAGAACTAATTGTGTACATGATCTCCAGGAGATAGATCCTGATCCAAGACTCATAGCATAACCAGAAGAAGACACCCAAGTTTCTTTGTCTCCATCAAAGCTGAAATCAGAGTATCCAATCAAGCTGAAATTGCCCACCTGTGTATACTTGAGTCCAAAATCTTGAGTTCCCTTCAAGTACTTTAGAACTCTTTTTGCAACAGACCAATGTCCCTCACAAGGATTTTGCATAAAACTGGAGAGGATTCCAACAGCAAACGAAATGTCCAGTCTAGTAGTAGTGAGGTAGTTAAGAATTCCTAAAAGTTGTATATACTTTGTTGCATTCTCAAATTATTTTCCTTCAATGGATGTGAGTTTTAAGTTTTGTTCCATTGGAGTAGTCAGAGGATTGCATTCATCCATGCCAAACATGTTCAAAAAATATCCAATATACTTATTTTGAGAAAGGAATATGGACTTTAGATGTTGAGTTACTTCAATACCAAGATAGTAATGAACATAGCCCAAATCAGTCATTTCAAAACCTTTCCTCAATTCCTTCTTTATGGATGCAATGTAGCTCTCATTATTCCCTGTCATCAAAATACCATCTACATATACCACAAGATATAAAACCATTTTGCCAACTTTATTGACAAACAAATTTGCATCATCAAGATCATAATGTTTGAAATTCAGGTCCAGAAGATGTTCAATTAGTTTTTCATACCAGGCTCGCGGTGCTTGTTTGAGGCCATACAAGGATTTCACAAGTTTGCATACTTTATGTTCATGTCCTTTAACAGCAAATCCTTTAGGCTAGGACATAAAAACATTTTCTTTTAGATCTCCATTCAATAAAGCAATTTTTACATCCATTTGATGGACTTTCCAACCATTCTGAGCTGGTAGGGAAAAGAGTGTTTGGATGGTAGCCCATTTTGTTGTGGGGAAAAAAGTATCCTCATAATCAACCCCTTCCTTATGTGCAAAACCTTTTGCCACAAGCCTGGCTTTGTGCTTGTCAAGCAAGCCATCAACTTTATACTTGTTCTTGTAGACCCACTTGTAGCCAATTGGTTTGGTTCCCAATGGAAGATCAACCAGCTTCCAAGTGCCATTCTTTATCAAGGCATCATACTCCTTTTGTATCGCTTCTTTCCATTCATCATGAGAAGCAACTTATTTGAAGGAAGTTGGCTCAACATCTATAGACAAATTCAATTCACAATCATAAGAAACATCCATATCAATAGGTGAATCAGAGTCATCTACATCACCTCCATTTTGTCGGGGTGAATTTCTAGTTCCTATCTTTCCAACCTCATTAGGATGAACACTTTCAAGTGTCTTTGTTAGCCACTTTGAGGGACCTTTCTGAGATGGTCCAGGCTGCTCAATTGATTGAGTTGGGATTGAATCAAGATTGAGTCTCCCAATTCTATCAATCACATCACTCAAAGTATCATCCTTTGTTTGGGTTTCATGCGGCAGAGAGAGTGCTTCAGAAGAAGATTCCATAGGTTGATCTAGTATAGGAATCCCCCCTTCAAGATGTGGAATCTGATTATCAAATTCTTGAAATGATTTTTTATTTGTGAATCTATCCAAGTGATCAAGTTGCCACTCAACAATATTGTCAACTTTGGATGATTCAAGAAATATTACATCTCTAGATACAACAAACTTTTTTATTTACTTCATCATAGAGATGGTATGCTTTGGAGGTGTTTGAATACTCCGGGAAGATATACTTATGACTCCTTGAACCAAGTTTGTTTCTATGTACCTTTGGTATCAAGGCATAACATGTGGAACCAAAGACCCTGAGATGCTTTACCCAAGGAATGTGCCCATACCACATTTCATAAGGAGTCTTGTTTCTAATAGCATTAGATGGACATCTATTCTTTGCATATACACCGGATAGAACTGCATCAGCCCAAAACATCAATTTTACATTCTTGAAAAACATCATGGAGCACACCATATTTAAGATTGTCCTATTCATTCTTTCAGCTACTCCCGTTCTGTTGGGGATTATAAGGCACAGTTGTTTGATGTTTGATCCCATGTTGGTGAAGATAGTTTTCAAACTCATTTGAAGTGTATTCTTTTCCATTATCAGTGTGAATAGAGCCAATATGAGATTGTGCATTATTTTCAATTCATGTGAAAGTTCTTGAATGTTTGAAAAACATCAGATTTGTTCTTCAATAAATAAACCCAAGACATTCTGGTGTAGTCATTAATAAATTTCATCATATATTTATTTCGATTTGCAGAAGGAACAGGCATTAGACCACATAAATCTGAATGAATGAGTTCAAGTTTTGTATGTGCTCTGGAATGTGAATCATGAAAACGTTGGTTGCCATGCTTTCCTAGAATGCAAGCATCACATTGCTTAAGTTTCCTAGGAATTGTTGGCAAACCAGTAACACCATTTTTCTTCAACAAGCAAAAGTTGTCATAGTTCAAGTGTCCAAATATAGCATGCCATAATAAATTTGATGGAAATGTACCTTCTTCATGATGAGAATTGTATGAAAAATTTTGTGCACAAGCAGAGGTACCTTGCAGCTTGAGAAGCATTTCTTCTTCTATCCCCGTCAGGACAAGTGAGTGACCTGATGTTTTTCTCACCTCAACCTTGCCATAAAACATATGAATGGAGTGTCCTTGCTAGTAGATGTGGACCAAGGACAGCAAGTTCTCCTCAGCTGTGGGAGATACAAAACATTATGCAGAAGAAATTCTGGAAGACCAGGAAATTTAAGCTTGATTATGCCAAGCCCTGATGGCTTGAGTTTTTATTTGTCTGCAAAGTATACCACTCCATCAACATTATCAGTAAATTCTTCAAAAAAATCTCTTCTAAAGGTCATGTGGCAAGTTTCCCCTGAATCAAGAAACCAATCATTTTTCCAAAAAGCAAGTGAAACATTAAATAAGTCTTCATTTACTGCAATATTACAGTGTGCCACAACATAGTGAGCGGATTCAGGTCCTTTACCTTTCTCTTTGTCATTATTTTTACCTTTGGGTTGGTTTCTTTCCTGCTCAATTCTATCCCAAGGCAACTTGCATGTGTATGTGTCATGTGATCCATCTCTTTTGCAACGTATGTAATGCAAATATGACTTTTCTCCTTGAGAGTGTCCACCCCCCCTGCCTCTGAAATTTCTTCTTCATCTTCCTCTTCGACCACCTCTTCCTCTAGAAGAATATTGAGCAAGATTCTTATCTCTATGTGCAAGACACATAGTCTCTTCAGAAGACTAAGGAGTTGTCTTCTTCCCAAAATCTTTCTCTCTTTCAGCAAATTTTTTCACAAGGGAGTCAAAGATAATTTCTTTGAGGTTTCCGTTTGCTTGCAATGACTCAAGATAATTTGAGTAAGTGGGATAAAGTTCCTTCACGAAAGCTATCGGAGGAATTTCTAATTCAACATTAGTGAATTTGATATCATGCATAATAGATTTTACTTATGATGCAAGAGCAAGAGGATCATCATTTCGTAATTCAAGGCTAAACAATTTAATCATGAGTTGAACAACTTCAAGTGTAGAGTGTGATTCATAGAGTTCCTTCATTTTTTGTAAGGCTTCAAAAGCATTTGAAAATGGCGAAATATGGCGACTCACCTCTTCATTTACTGATGCTACAATCAATGCATAAGCCTTGTTGTTCTTATTTTCCCAAATGGTGAATTCCTTGTCTGAGGTAGGCTGTTTTGGTTCTTTGTCTCTGCCTCCAACACACACTCCTTTCCACAACTCATTAAAAATGAGAGTGTGTTTGATTTTCCGTGACCATTCTAGATAGTTCTCCTTGCTGGAGAGAACCACTCCCACAATAGATATCAATGAATGCATTTTAAAAAAAAACTGTGCACTGTAAAAAAAAATATACTTCTGCTGCCAATATATAAAATATTTTCACTTCTGGTGTTAAAGAAAAAAAATTGCATTGTAATAGCAATATTCTAAAGAAAAAAAGTGTAATTCTGGTCAAGAATGCAGTTCTGGTCAAAAATGCAGTATGGAGGGAGCATCGTACTAGAGGGAGTAGCTTATTGGAGGGAGGAGCAACAGCGTGGGAGGAAGAGCAGCAAAAGCTACCTATATTAAGTTTTGTATCGATATTTGATTAGGTTTTAATAGCATGTGCAGAATATAATGGCGATCATGCCAGTGATTACTTTTGAGACAATTGTATTGACTCAGAAAAAGATGGCTATGACACTAGATGAAGCAACAAAGATGTCCAAAAAAAACCAATCAAAAGACAAGGAAATAGTAAAGACAAGGAAGCCTAGAATGAGCAGTGTACATGGAGAAGTTGTTGGAATTTAGCATTAGAAATCTGCTGACGGAGGCTAGAGATAGCACCGTATAAACTGAGTTGCATTACAAATGCTGCAAGAATGCTTCTATGGGCCAGATAGCGCACCAGGACTGTTGGTGGCCTCATAAAATAGTGCGCTTTGAAGTATGGGAGCTACAATGGGAGGTACACCAAGCGTTACACCAGTTATCATGCAAAGGGTAGAGAACTAAAGAATATCACAGACTGTAGGACAAATTCCTGAAAAATGGCAGAAGGGAGTTACAATGGTAGACTACAATGCCAAAAATGGAGCTGCCTCTTATACCATGTTAGGCCAGGAGGTAACTCCTCAAATGAGATTATGTATATTCATTAAGGATGTTCATAGTTATATACATGAGGGAGTGACCGTTGAGTTTCATCTCCCGATGACTCTCCATTTTCTCTTATTATTTATTTACACTATTTACAATTGTTCACCCAATCCTTAGGATTAGGTGTCAACAGACAACACGGAGGTGGAACAAGGTTGCAAGCTCAAGTAGGTCCATTGATGATGAAAGCAACTTTGGAGACTCAGGCTATGAAGTGACGATGTGAAATGAAGATCGCACAAACGCAAAAGATGAAACAAAGAAGGAGTTGCATGTGTTGAAGCAGCAACCCAGGAAGAACATGAAGCTACACAGGTAGATGAATAAGTTTTAATAGGAACAGGAACAACAGTGGGTGCAACATGCACTCACGGATGAAATTGTGCCCGTACAAGTTAAGAATCCATCCCCACAGTTGACACAGAGCAGACATGGTGGGCAATGTTTTTGATCGCATGCAAGGGATTCAGCAGCATGCATGTCATTGTGTGCACACATGCAATCCAACCCATTCAGCACACTCACCAAGGCAAATACAAGAAGCAAGTCCAACTGGGGCTGAACATGTACTTCAGCAAGTTGATGCGCATGACCACTAGCACACACTTGAAGATCAGCGCAGACACTATGCATTAGTGTGTTGCCTGTTCAACCATACCCAAGAAGACCATGTGCATGTTAGCAGATGAGTTGGATGAAGGGGCTGAACCAATGCACCGGTTGGAACAGAGGGAAAAGTTTGCTTCAGTAAGATGTCACCATGAGGTGCATGCACACAATCACGGACGAACAAGCTTGGCATCAGCTTCCCACCTTCACCATCACAAGCATGTCAAAGAGTTGGTCTCGCCACAGTGGACCAAGTGTCAATGATGTCTTGCTTGGCTTTCTCAAGCCATGTTGTCTCACATGAGTACATGTGCATTGTAACATCGAGTCATGTCAAGTGTAAGTCAAGTGTCAATAGTTAGACGTAACATTCATAGCGTAGGTGAAGAGTCATGAGGGTAGTTGAACTATCACAAAGGGGAATGTCAAGGGTCACCCCACTCTTTGCTATAAATATTCCCTCATAACTCATTTGATAGGATTTTGATCAACCAAGCTTCTACTAAGGCTATCTTGAAGAAGGCTTGGATAGTATTATAATGTGCCTTTGCTTCTCCACTGTATGGAGCCAGTACATCTCTTTGCATGAGTAGGCGGATGTGGCTGTAACATTTCACTGATGGGGCTAGCAAGTTTACATGGATGTATTGTATGATTGGAACTTACACTTTTATATAATAAGACCTAGCACATTTTCATGCATATGGTATTATTGTAGTTGGACTGCTCTAGTTTCCTTAATGATATATGTTGTTTAACTTACCTATTTGTGTATGAACTGATTCACATGTAATTATATGAATCTTGTTGTTAATGTTGTCATTGTCCGTGTCAACTGCTCTTCTGGACACCAGACATATTATTCACATGAACCTTGTTGTAACAACCGTTGCACTTGTTTGGACTAATCTATGAGTGTTGTACATGTTATCTTACCTTGTATGTTGTAACTACTGCATCTGAGTGGACTGCTCCACTAGAAGCTATGTATTTCCTTTTGTGTTGTGTGTTCCTAACTGAGTTGGGACTGATCCCTTTCAACCTGGAACTCATCTTCACCCTTTTCTCCCCCTTTTATGTTAGAACCTCTCATACGTCTTCCTTGACTCACTGCAGTAGTCACACCCTTGCTACTGACAGAGTTATCTTACTTGCCTTTGAGCGACATCGCAGTCAACCTTATGACCCACTGCTCAGACTCCTACACCAAACGATTTGAGGTCTAATTGAGACTTCTTACTGGGGAGATCCCCTTGATATGTTGGCAGGTCCAACAATGTCAATAGAATCCAAAGCAAGGGAAAGGCACCCACTAATCAAGCGCTCAATATTTAGCTCAAAAATAAAATTTCTTAGAATGGCTCGAAACCTAAACGATTATGTCCATCTCGGCAAAATGATCCTAGCACAACTCATTTCACAGAAAACTGAGTTCGTATGAGGAAGTTTTTGAGTTCTATTCGCTTTGATAAATAGGAAAAAATTTGGTACAGGCTGACTGGGCATTTGTATAGCCTAGTCAGCAAGGAGAATATTCCTTATAATATTCCTTTGAATATTCCCATACAAGTGGGCAAATTAAAGCTTGACAAGTCGCAGCGCAACATTGGACAATCGTGGTCAAGGTGGACCAATTAGAAGGTGGCGCATGGCAAGCCTGGAGGCCACCAGGTGCCCCTACAATTGTATATTAAAATTTTATGGAGGTGTTGGGCTTTGACCCCGCGACCTCCCCTCCACAATGCCCAAAACTTAACCATCTCTGTTGTGTTTGTTGCTTAACATGTATAGCACACAATATATATATAATAATATATATATATATATTATATATATATATATTATTATATATATATATTTAATATATATATATATATATATATATTGTTTATTTGTTTTGGAGTTGGCGATTACGAGGGCCAGCCCACGAGCCAACCCTCCCCATGTGAACGCGCCAACTGTGATGGAAAACGGTTAATGTAACCTTCGGCGGCTCCAACACAAACGTCGTCGTGATGATTAGTGCAATCTATGTGAATGTGCAACGTAATAGAAAATGGTTAAAGGGTTGTGTTTATCCAAATAGTGGACAACGTGGAAAAATAAACCGTTAACAATTATTACATGCTATGTGTCCTCTCCTCCAAACCGCTAGGGTTACAGTTAGCCCTGGCTACACAGGTTTAGTGCTAATCATAGATTAGTGATTAATTAAACCAGTTTAACATTTATTATACCTACAGTTTAAATCAGTGATGCTTTTGGCAAAACCATTAAATCCAACCTTTTCTCCAATTTTAGCAAGCTTAACTGGAGTTCCTCCAGTTTTGGAGGAGGATTCATAGGGAAAAACTCTTTGAGTCATAATTGGAGAATTTTTTGACCAAATGGAGCTTGGTAAAATGGTTTCCTAGCTAATTTTGACATTATGAACACATTGGAACAAGTATCAGGAGTAGCAGAGCTTTGTAAACAACATTTTTGCCATATTGAGCTAACATAGAGGCCCAAGCCATGGAAGTTGGACCAAGGAGATGTAGCCCAGGAGGGGTGAACGCCTTCATCAAAACACTATGTTAAGTGTTCAATTGATGGTTTGTTGTACTTTGTGTTGTTGTTGTTCATCATTGTTTTTTTATGCTATTTTTCTCATGAATGTCACTTTAAAACTTGATCAAAATTACCTGTTTATATTCACAAACAACCTAAGGAAACCTATGCATAGGAAGAAATGGACAAGGATTTGTTTATAAATCTATAATTGAAATTAGCACAGCAAAACTAACATTCAATAACAGATCAAGTTGGTATCAGAGCTAAGGTTGATTTTCTTGATTGCTTGAGTTTTGTGCAAGTAGGGTTTTAATGGTTGCAAAATTGTGATGCTTACAAGGTTAAAGTTGTAGAGAGGAGAAGGGAAACTGTTGGTTGCAACTCCTGAGGTAATGCCCAGAAGAAGGAGATTCACAAGGCCACAAACTCCACCACCCAAAGTTCCAATTCTAGTTTCACTTGAAACATCTCAATTTTTTCCTTCAATTGAGGTTGAAGAGGTACAAGCAGTATCAAAAATTGAGCCTAAATCCACAGCCATCGTGTCAGAAGCAAGAGATATTGAATGTCTTCCAAAAAAGGAAGCATTCAAGAAATGTTTCTATGACTTGACTAATATGGTTAGAGTTCTCTATAAGAGAGGAACACTAGAATGGCTGGAGAGAGTTCTAAGCCTCCACATAGATAAGGAAGCTAAGGAGACAAAAAAGATGATAAGAAGGATTCCAAGGGTAATGGAGGAAAGCCACCTCCATCTCCACCATCTTCATCATATTCCTCATCATCCTGATCATCCTTAACATCTCAAATATCTTCCACTTCCACCACGAAAACTGTCCATACTCATTCCCAAACCCTAAAAGGAAAAAATCCCTTACTCAAATTGGACATTAAGTTTGAACTTCCCATGTACAATGGTGAAGTGAATGCAGAAAAGTTATACAATTGGAGGTATACCGCAGAATTCAGAACCTTCAAGAAGATGACATAAAGATCCAGTTGTCTTCATTGAGGCTACAAGAAATGTGAATTCATGGTAAAATATCCATTTCTTGGGTTGAATTTGTTTCTACAATTAAAAGATAGTTTTACCCTTTAGCCTATATGCAAAAAGTCATTATGAGTTAGCATAATTTTCGGTAGCTCAATGGCCAAACAGTCCAAGATTATACCCAGGAGTTTAGAAAGAGGGCTTTGTTGTTAGGAGTAAATTTGAATTCCCAAGATACATTGTTGAAATATATTGGGGTTTTACATTCCTATTTGAAACATACTATACTTATGTTCAATCCAAGCAATTTGTATGAGGTATGTGTGCAAGCCATGCACCTTGAAGCAAGGGAAATGAACATTTAGGAAGAGGGTAGTAAGAAGAATCCTTTCAAGAGTAAGGAGAAAGAGAAGGGAGGAAAATGGAAGGAAAGAAGAATTCATGTGTGAAGAAAGAAGGGGAGAAAACCATATGCTGACATTATTCCAAAGTTGGTCGTGATGAAGCCCATTGTTGGAAATTACATCCAGAACTAAGGTCTAAGAAACAAAACAATAAGGGAAAACAAAAGATGACCACTACCACACAACATGACCTTGGATCAGATTCTAGTGATGAGACCAAGATTTCAGCCATGGTTACAAAAGGAAAGGAAGTTGTTTCAAGCACTAATTCCTCACACAGTCAAACTAACACTCCAAATGAAGAATCAAGAATAGATTTGTTTCATGTACGGGTAATTTCAAATCATACAAAGATTGATGCATTATTCAATAGTGGGTCACAATCAAACTTAATTTCAGGAGACTTGGTCAAAAAGATTAACCTTGAAATTGTATCTCATCATAAGCCATATCCATTGGTTTAGATAGTCAATAATGCAAATTTACAGGTTACAAGGAAGTGCTTATTCAAGTTCGCAATTACTGAAAAGTTCATTGATCAAGTTGAGTTAGATGTAGTTCCACTTGACATCTCAGGAATCATTTTGGGTAGTCCTTATTTGTATGATAGGAAAGAAATATTTTATCATCATGAGAACAAATACTTATTTCTCAAGAATGGTGTGGAGTACATTGCGAGAGCCCATCACAAAAAGCTGAACATTTCTTTGGTTAATGCAGGCCAGATGAAGAGACTAGTTAATGCAAGTAAAAATTTTGTGCTTCTCGTGATCAAGAAAAAGAAAGATATTGATTATGAATGTTTTGAAGGTTTTGATGATAAATTGAAACCTTATTTGTTTGATGTGGTAAGAAAGCATGGCGAGATGTTTCAGGAACCAAAGGGGTTACCTCCCAAGAGGGGAATTCAGCATGAGATACAGATGCAGTAGGATGTTCCACTTCCAAACATTGGCATGTATCGCATGTCAATTATGGAGAGCATGGAAATTAAGAAGCAAATTCAAGAATTGTTGAACAAAGGTATCATACGCCCATCAACTTTGCCATGTGGTTCGCCCATTGTCTTGCTTCCAAAAAAGGATGGGACTTGGCACATGTGTGTGGATTTCGTGCATTGAACAAAATCACGGTAAAGAATCGTTATACACTCCCAAGAATTGATTATCTACTTGATTGGTTGAGGTATGAAAAGTATTTCACTAAGTTACATTTACGAAGTGGTTATCATCAAGTTAGAATAATTGAAGAGGAAATTTGGAAAACCGCATTTAAAACTAAAAAAGGATTGTTTGAATGGCTTGTTATGCCTTTTGGCCTTACAAATGCTCCAACTACTTTCATGAGAGTTATGAATGATGTATCGTGACCATTTCTAGATGACTTTGTCATTGTGTACTTAGATGATATACTCATATTCAACAAATCCAAAGATGAACATGTCATGCATGTAAACAAAGTATGTAATGTCTTCAGTTTTTAAAGATGTCGAAGTGTGAATTTGGCAAGACTTCCTTAGTGTATTTGGGACACATTGTTGGAGGAGGCAAGTTGAAGATCGACCCTTCTAAAGTTTAGGTCATTCTGAGGCAAGAAGCTTTTTAGGGGTAGCACAATATTGGAGGAAATTTATTGCTAATTTTTCTTCCATTGCAGCTCCATTACATGCATTGACTAGTGTCAAGAAATTATTCCATTGGGGATATGTACGGTAGAAAGCATTTGATTCTTTGAAGCAAAAGATCAGTTCAGCACCAATATTGGCTCTTTCGGATATTAGATAGCCATTTGAGATTCAAACATATGCTATTGATTACACCATGGGAGCAGTTCTGATGTGGCATGGTAAGCCCATTTCATTTCATTCTGAAATTTTTAATTGAGTTGTAACTAACTATCCCACTTATGACAAAGAACTTTACGCATTGGTACAAAGTGTCAAAAAATGGAAACACTACTTGATGGGAAAGGAGACCATTATCAATATCGACCAACAACCATTGCAATACTTACAATCACAGTCAAAGTTGTAGCAATCACGACATTTTAGATGGATGGGTTTTCTACAACAATTTCATGTGTTTATCAAGTACAAAAAGGGAATCTACAATAAGTTAGTTGATATGCTTTCAAGGCCTATTATAAATTCATCTATTATACTCAAGCATAATTCTATTTTGCATGAAAGTTACATTGAGCAATATGCATATGATAATGACTTTCGAGATGTGTATGAAAGCTTAAGTCAAGGAAACCAAATTGAAGAGTTGGATTATCATGTACATAACAATTTGTTGTGTCACTTGGGCAAGTTGTGTATTCCACAGGGAGAAAGAAATAGCATCATAAGGGAGGTGCACACCTCATTGGTTGTTGGACACTTTGGTGTAGGTAAGACAGTAGTGAATCCCCAAAGGTATTGTTATTGGCCACACATGTTTGATAATGTATCTCATTTCATAAGAGGATGTTCTTTGTGTGAAAATAGTAACCCTAGTAATAGGAAACTAGGATTGTACAATCCAATTCCGGTACCTTCACATCCATGGGAGAGAATCTCAATGGATTTTGTAGGACGTCTTCCATTGTCAAGGAAAGGTCATAATTATTTGTATGTAATTGTAGATAGGTTCAACAAAATGTTTTAACTAACACCATGTAAAAAGAAAATTACAAATGAACAAACAACTCATCTTTTCTTCCAAAACATATGGGTTCATTTTGGTCTTCCTACTTCTATTGTAAGTGATTGAGATTTTCAACTTGTTGGGAATTTTTGGTCAAATTTGTGGGACATGATGGACACAAAGTTCAAGAATAGTACAGCCTAAATCCGCAAACAAATGGACAAGCCAAGGTGGTTAACAGAACAGTCATTCATCTTCTTATAGGATATTGCAATAAACATCCTAAGTTATGGGATGAGCAGTTGCATTACATACAACATGCATACAGTAGGGCAAAGAATTCTTCCACAAACGCATCACCATTTGAGGCATGTTATGGGTACTTTCCAAGGTCACCATTGGACTTTATCTTTTAGAAAGATGTTGAGATCGATGGTCATAGTGGAATCGATAAGGAGAGGAAGTTCATAGAGGAAATTCGGTTGATACATCATATAGTGTAGGAACAGTTGGAAAAGAGTCAAAGCATCTACAGGGCAAGGCATGACAAACACCGGTTTGATCACAAATTTCAAGTTGGAGATGAAGTTTCGTTATATATTAGCAAAGAGAGACTTCAAGGGGAAGGTAAAAAGCTTAAGCCAATATGTTATGTTCCTTTTAAAATTCTGGAAAAGATTGGTAACAATGCATTTAAGCTTGATTTGCCTCCTTATATGCAAATATAGTCTGTCGTTAATGTTGATATTTTGAGATTGTTTGAGTCTCCTTTCATTGATGATCAAGGAGAGCATGTTTAGATGCCATCAATAGATAATTTCTCGCCAGAATATCTTGATGAAATTCAACAAGATCTCATACTTGATAGAAGAACCAGGACTTCGATGAGAGGGAATGTCGAATACCTTAGAGTGGGACTCAAGGGACAAAAGCCTTCTAAAGCCAAATCATTGTAGATCGAGAAGGTGGGGGATTGTACCCTCACCTGCTAAACAATTGATAGTATATTTTGGGGTCCAAAAGGCATCTAGTGGGGAGGAATGATCAAGTGCTCAGTATTTAGCTCAAAAATCAAAGTTCTTAGAATTTATTGAAACCTTAATGATTGCTTTCGTCTCAACAAAATGATCCTAACGCAACTCGTTTCACTGAAAATCGAGTTCGTATAAGGAAGTTATTGAGTTTTTTTCACTTTGCTAAACAGGCAAAATTTTGGTACAAGCTGACTGGGATGTTGACTAGGTATCCGTACAGCTCAGTCAGCAAAGAGAATATTCCTTGGAATATTATTGTACATGTGGGTGAATTAAAGATTGACAAGTGGTAGCGCAACATTGGACAATCGTGGTCGAGATGGACCAACTGAAGGTGACATGTGGCATGCCCAGAGGCTGTCACGTGCCCCTACAATGGTATATTAAAATTTTATGGAGGCATCAGGGTTCGACCCCACGATCTCCCCTTCATAGTGCCCATGACTTAACCATCTCCTCTACATTGGTTTCTTAACATGTGTAGTGCACCATATATATTTACTGTTTATTTGTTTTGGAGTTGGTGTTTAGGAGGGTCATCCCTCCCCATGTGAACGCACCAACTGTGATGGAAAATAGTTAACATAACCTTCGACAGCTCCAAAAAAAACCACACAGTGATGATTAGTGCAATCTATGTTAATGTGAAACGTAATAGCAAACAGTTAAAGGGTTGTGGTTTATCTAAACGGCGTATAGCGCAGTGAAATAAACTGTTAATAGTTATTACATGCCATGTGTCTGCTCCTCCAAATTGTTGGGGTTACAGTTAGCTCTAACTACGTAAGTTTAGCGCTAATCATGGATTAGTGATTAATTAAACTAGTTTAACATTTATTATACCCACAGTTTAAATTGGCGGCACTTTTAGCGAAACCCCTAAATACAAACTTTTCTCCAAGTTTAGCGAGCTTAACTAGAGCTCCTCCAATTTTGGAGGCAGATTTCTAGGGAAAAACTCTTTGAGTCATAACTGGATAATTTTTCGACCAAATGGAGCTCGGGAAAAGGGGATCCTAGCCAATTTTGATATTTTGAGCACAGTGGAATAGGTATCAGGAGAAGTATAGCTTTGTAAACAACAATTTTTCCATATTGAGCTAATACAGAGGCTCAAGCCATGGAAGTTGAACCAAGGAGATGTAGCCCAAGAGGGGTGAACTCCTTCATCAAAACATTGTGTTAAAGTGTTCAATTGATGGTTTGTTGTACTTTTTGTTGCTATTGTTCAGCATTGTTCTTTTATGTTATTTTTCTCATCAATGTCACATTAAAACTTGATCAAAATTACCCGTTTACATTCACAAACAACCTAAGGAAACTTATGCACAGGAAGCAATGGACAAGCATTTGTTTATAAATCTATAATTTAAATTAGCACAACAAAACTAACATTCAATAACAGATCACCCACAAACCATAGAACAAAGGACAAAGATAAGGAAGGGTGACCCAGGACAACCCGCCAAAACTAAAAGCAAATAACAACACCACAAATATAAAGGACACATGGAAAGTGAGTGTCGAGCCAAGCAGTCATTGGTGGCCGAGTTTAAGGCTTCCATATCAGATTCAAGTTCTGACTCTGATTCAAAACCTATCAAGGGGAATGAATGTAGGTTTTAACCCTGTACAGAAATTACCTGCATACGAATTCTAAAACACAGAAAATAAACAATGCGAGATCATAACACATAAGACACATATACACAGATATTTTCCCCTAGATCCCAAAACCGTGACTACCAGCTTGATTTTTCATTATGTTCCTTTCAATGTTACAATACATATTTGTACATGTCGAAGCATCCAATACCATGGACCGAAAACCATCGCATCCAATACCATGGACCGAAAAACCATCACGTCCAAAAAACATGTGCAAAAATCATGCACAAAACCATAGGTGGGTCCGCCCAACCTAACATAGGGTCCAAA
>APFE031645812.1:797-24701 GCA_000404065.3 Pinus taeda | reverse complement strand
AGGCCTCTCACCACAATAGTGGCATGGGTCCTAGTCAGTGGAATGAGGGAGAGAGAAAAATCTTTGGCTACTTCATCATCATACCCCCTAAATTTCTCAAAGAAACCCATCCAATTATGCCTTATGAATATCTCTAACACAGGAGGGTGTTGATGAACCCTCACTATATTGATGGGCTCCCTTCTATTAAACCCCCTTGTCATTTTCTCTTATGGATGGAGGAGTGTATATGTCTGATACAAATTTTAATGAAGGAGGAAATCTAAATAAAAATTATGTGTATACAATTCCCTTATACTGCAATCACTTTCAACAAACTAGAAAAAAAAAAATTGTTCCTTTCACTTGGAAAATTATGGGGAAATGTAGAGCCTACCTCCTTAACATTGCTTGATGAAACCACCCTCTATTTTCCCCTTCTAAAGCTGCTCACTGCCAATCTTGTAGACTGTTTGACTGTATCCTGTAGGATCTTGTAGGATTTCCTGTGGGATCCTGTAGGTGGTCCTATGCAGGAAAAAACCAAAGTTTGTCTTTCCTTACACTGCTTGAGGGACGAGAGCGATTTTTCTAGTGTGAGCCTCGAGAATATGAATACTTTTATGCATGGCGATCAATTTTTATTTCCTCATATGGGTGATTTGAGTGAGGTGGTGTGCTGACAGCCAAGTTATGAATATCTATTTTTTGATCGTTAGTCCCACTACCACATCATCATTCTCCTCACCTTGTAATGAACTCCCACTTTGGGCATCCATAGCTTAACTACTTTGACCTCATCCTTATTTTCCTTGACTTGACTTATGCCACGTGTGGAAGGACTAATTGTTTTGTCCTCGTTGGTTGAACGAAGGTGGTCAAGTTAACTGGCCACCTTTCTCTTATAAACCAACTCTTTCACAACTTTTACATCTTTTTATCACATTATGTGAATGAGAGAGTGGAATGGAGATACTTACCTATGGTAATGATACCTCGATGCAGTTTGTTGAAGAAATGAAGTCTTTGCTTTGTGTTGGTTGCATGTGCTTTTCTCCTTTTTTTTATTTTCCTTTGATGATTTTCTTTGATGTGTAGGTACCTAGTCTTGATGATGATGATGATGATGTTGCTTCTAGGCTCTCGGGGAGCTTCTTCTACCTTTGGATATCCATGCTTGAAACTTACTACAACCTGTGATTTTTGTTTTGTGGGATAGGTTGCTACAAGATTTCCTACAGGATGTCCTATAGCTGCTTCTCCCTCAAAAATTTTAATCATTTTCTATTACTGGAACCTGAGGATGATTGGAATGGGAAGATAATGGGTCTAGGGATTTGTGCATGAGGAAAAATAGCCTTCAGGTGTTGTCCCCTTGCTCTCTGTCTTCATCCTATTCTCTCTGTGTTTTTTCTTTGAAAACTATACTTTTTTTAAACTGATTTTTTTTATGAATGCAGGGGTGATCATGGTGGAGAGAGTTATGTTGAAGTAGGAATTTATTTCTTTGACTGGGGCAAGTCATCCCCTTGCTATAGGGTTACTTCTTTTAGGATTCCCAAGCCACTGTAATTCCTACAGGATCATCTTGTAGGTTTTCATGAAATCCTGTAGAAAACACAAAACCCTTGTAAACTGAGGCAAATGAGTGGAACAATGGAAGGAATGATGGAATGATGAAGGATAATGAATGGAGAAATAAAAATATGAGCTAAATAGGTCGCTTTTGAATCTATTTTGTTGCTTAGTTTGTCCTCCTACTGACCTGCAAACAATATTTTCATAATTTTTCTTTTCTCTTTTTTATATTTTTATATCTTATTTTTATTTCTATTGAAAGCGACTAGTCTTCCTCCAAGAGGATTTCATATTAGCTGCTTGCCTTGGGCGCCTCAGGAGAGGTTTTCACCCAGATATCTTCTTATTTCACTTTTTTATTTGGCACCATTGGGCTGCCTCAAGAGGTTTTCAACCCAACAGTGGCACTCAAACGCCTCATGGAGGTTTTCACATGAGTCTCCTTATTTTTCTCTTTTCTCTTTTTTCTCTTTTTCCTTTTTTTTTTTTTTAGTGACTTGATGAGGTAGGAGCAGAGACTTGATCCACCACCATCATTGTTTTGTTGATACCATCAATGAAATCTCACTTTGACAATGCCCTCTTGTAAAACTTCAATCTATACCCATTAACAATTAAAGGAATGGTCTTTGCATCTATGGTTCTAATCTTCACTGAACCGTTATCATGAAATTTCTCGATGACATAAGGCCCCAACCATCTAGTCCTTAACTTTCCCTTAAATTCTTTATATCTGGAATCATATAAAAAATCCCAATCACCTTCTTAAAATTTCTTTTCCTTGATGTTCTTTTCATGCCAGATCTTCCTCTGAATTTCAGTCACCTCTGTGTGTAGGAGGGCATACATTCTGAACTCATATAACCCATTCAACTAGAGCAATCTCTCTTTTTGTGCACTACTAAGATCTAGATCTAGTTGGGTTTCCATCCTCAATGTATTGTACTCAAATTCAATGGACAACAGGGCCTTCTTCCCATAGGCCAACTCATAGGGTGTGAATCTAGTGGTGGTCTTCCAGGTGGTATTGTAGGCCTATGTGGCCTCAACTAATCTATCTGCCCAATATTTTCTACTCCTACTAACCACTTTGGTCAGAATGCCCTCCAGCGCTCTGTTTGTCATCTCCACTTTCCCATTAGCTTGTGGGTGATAGGGAGTGGAGGTGCTATGGTTGATCTTGTGCTAACTTAACAAGTATTCAATCATGTTGGATGTAAAATGGCTGCCCTGATTAGTGACTAGTTATCTAGGGTACCTAAACTTGTAAAATACACTCTCCCTTAAGAACTCAGCCACCTTCTCCTCTGTTGCTTCCTTGATTGCCTTGGTTGCAGCCCACTTGGTCAGATAGTCAGTGCACACAATGATGTACTACTTTTGCTTGGAAGGAGGGTCAATAGGCCCAATGAAATCCATGCCCCACTTGTAAAATGGCTCGAAATTCACTTGAGGTTACAGAGGAATTTCATCCCTTGGAGTAGGCTTTCCCATACTTTGGCACCGATCACACTGACTGGTATATCTTCTCACATCCTAATGAAGAGTGGGCCAATAATAACCAACTTGTAACACCTTGAATGTTGTCCTCTTTGCTGCAAAGTGACCTCCACAAGGCCCATCATGACAGGTCAGAAGGATGTCAAAGACTTCCTCCTCCCTAAGACATCTTCTCAGAATTTGATCTCGAACTAGTTTGAAGAGGTTGCCTCCAATCCAAGTGAATGGGGCGTTATTCCTCACAATCTTGTTTTTCTCTTTAGAGGACAAATTCGGTGGGAATTGTGCAGATACCAAATAGTTTGCTGTGTCATCAAACCATGGAGAGAGAACTAAAATGGTGAACAAGTGTTCATCTAGTAACTGATCATCAACCATTCCTTCCTCAACTACAGGAAAAGTTAATTTGGACAAAAAATATGCAACAACATTTTCCTTTCCAGGCTTATCAACAATAGTTAGATCAAACTGCTATAATAAAAGTAACCATCTAATAATCTAGGCATTCACATCAGGTTTATTCATTAAATATTTAATTGCATCATCGTCGATATGTACAAATGTTTGATAACCTGTAATGTAATGCCTAAATTTGTTCAATGAATGCATAACACCTAGGAGCTCCTCTTCGGTCACTGTGTAGTTCAGTTTTTCCTTTGACAGTTTATTACTAATAAAGTACATGGCATAAGGCAAGTTTTCATCTATCTGACCTAGAGCTGCTCCTATGGATTTCTGTGAGGCATCAGCGTGTATATGAAAAGAAAGGGCCCAATTTGGGCCTCAGAGAATCGGTGCAGTGGTCAACTTGTCCTTTAGGTGTCCAGGGCCTCTTGACAGCTTTTTGACCATACAAACTTAGAATCTTTGGCCAACAACCCAAATAAAGGAGAAGCTAACTTGTTGAAGTCTTTTATAAACCTCCTATAGTATCCAGCTAAAACCTAGAAAAATTTTGACATCTTTGTGCTTTTGCAAAGGTGGGACGCTTTGGATGATATTTATTTTGTTTGGGTCCACCCGCAGTCCCTATTGGGATATTGAATGACTTAGCCCAGTCCCTACAGTCATCAAGAACTCACATTTTTCGGGACTAAGAGATAGGTTCATTTCAATGCATTTGTTCAAAACTTTACCTAAGTTGAACAAAACCTCCTAGAAATCACACCCATAAGGTGTAAAATCATCCATATAAATCTCTACTGCATCATGGACTAGCTCGACAAAGATACTCAGGACTGCTCTCTAGAAAGTGGTAGGAGCATTGCATATGCCAAAAGGAAGGACCCTGTAGGCGAAAGTACCCCAAGGACAAGTGAAATTGGTTTTATCCTGGTCTTTCGAGCTGATCTGGATTTGATTGTACCTGTTGAATCCATCTAGGAAAAAGAAAAACTGCTAGACCATCTAGCACTTGGTCAATGAAAGGTAGAGGGAAATGGTCCTTCTTTGTGGCTTTGTTTAACTCTCTGTAATCGACACAAATACTCCACTTAGCATTTTTGTTTGGAACCAACACCAAAGGGTACCCACTAACTGTCTGAGATAGGATAAATGAATCCTACATCTAGCAGCTTTTGCAGTTCTTCTTTGGCTATATCCTTGAAATTTGGATTCATCCTCCTTTGGGGTTATTGGACTAGTTTGCAACCTTATTTGATATAAATGTGGTGAGTACACACCAAGGGGTGCACTCCCTTCATTTCTTTGTAACTCCAAGCAAAGGTATTCAGATGTTCCTATAGCATGTTGTACAACTTTTCTTCTTGGTGAACAGAAAGAGATGGGTTGATTATCAAAGTTCTCTCATGGCTGAATTCTATGGTTTTGACACAGGTAGGGTTGGAATCAGCTAAGCATAGATCAATTTGATGGTTGTTATGGGTTTCCTTTACTATTTCTTCTAAGGAGAATGTACTAGGAGTTGGACTTTGGAGTATGTGTTCAATCAAATCATCTTCATCCGGTTGTCCCCCTCCCATCCGGTTGTCCCCCTCCCATGGTTGTTTCTAAGGTATAGAGTTGGGTTGAATAAACTTCATCTTCTTCCTCTTCTTCCAGCCATAAAGGTAAGTCATGTTCTAGAGATGGATGACCAGGAGGGTATAAGACTAACTACTTGTACATATGCCCATTTTTTATAGTCATATTTCCAACCCTGTAGTTAATGTAGGCATCGGCAGTGGCTAACCAGGGCCGCCCAAGGATGAGAGGGTAACCAATAAGCTTGGCCTTAGGTTGGAGAACTAGGAAATTTGCAGGGTACTCCTAAGAGTCAATGGAGACCATCACATCCTCCACAATCCCTTCAGGGGTCACTGTGGAGTGGTCTACAAGTTGCAAGACTATTGTGGTCTTTCTCAATGAACCCTGGAGGTTGAGCTTGAGCATGGTGTCCTTGGTAATCACATTAATGGCAGCCCCAAGGTCAATCAAATTGTGTGGGATAAAGGTGCCATTGATGTGCACATCTACTACAGTGCTTCCAGGGTCCAAATACTTTGGACAGATTACTTGCCCCAGCATTAAGTCAGATAGTTGTCCAATAACATTAATGGTAGGGCATCTCTTTTTCACCTCCCTGGATGCTTGAAGCACTTCTCCTTAATCAACTTGTTGTAAATAGGTACATCTTTTATAGCTTGGAGAAGTGGAATTTTGACACATATATTTTTTAATTCTCCTAGAAGTTTAGTCTCTTCTAGGGTAGGCTGGAGTGGTTGGGTTAATCTCTCAAGAAAGGGTGGTGGATTTACTTTAGGCATTTTTTCCTCTCTTTATTCCTCAACCTCCCTAAGTGGAGGTAGAGGTTGGTTGTCCAGGAGTACTCTCCCAATTCTCAGGTTGATTTCCACTGTATATTTGTTGTGCTTATCTGTTATTCGGATTCAGATTTGGTTGGACACACATCTGGGGTTTTTTAGGTGGAGCAAGGTGTAAAATCTATGATGGAGCAGGTGGTGAAGATAATAAAGATGGAGCATTGTTGTATGGAGGCCTCCACCCTTAGGGTGGTGCATTCCACTGAGGTTGTGGCAAAGCATATGGTTGAAATTACTGGCTGGTCGGTTGGGAATGATACTGAGGTGCAAAGGACCAAGGAGGAGGTGTAGACTAGGAAGGATGAGCAGGGGGTGACCCCAAGAGGGAATGGATGTGGTTTGGTTGGGGTTGTAATATGCATGGGATGACCCTTGCATGCCTTGTTGGTACGACTGAGCCCCATGAGGTATCCTTTGATTTATGTAACAAAATTGTTCAGTCACCCCTTCCGCTCTTTGATATATAGCTTTTAGTCTAGGTAGAGAAGGGCACTTATCTATGGAGTGGTTTTCTTCACAGACTGAGCATATTTCAATCGAATTCAATGGAAATTCATTGCTAAGGTATCTTCTTGTGTATCTAGGGCAGAGAAAGGCTAAGGATCTCTCTACTTCCTCCTATTTTCTCTTAATGTGCATAGTGTCCATATATATGGAAAGGGTTTGCAGCATCTCACTCTTGAAATCTTCTAGCATGTTTCCAATATCACCCTTGATGGATGTATTGCAAGAGGATGGACTGACCATAGGTTGACTACCCCTACCCTTTTTCCTAGCTAACCTAGAATGGTTTTTAAAGACAGTCTTGATATCCTCATAGGGTAACTGGTAGATGTCCCCTCCTACTAACAAGTTTAGGGTATCCAGAAGATCTTCCCTTACCCCTTTAAGCAGAACTAGCTTCAATGACTCAGGGTCAAGTGTGTACCTAACCCTTTTGTAGCTAAACTGGAATCTTTCTTCATAATCCTCTAGGGATTCATTATGCCCTAAGGTCATCCAAAAAATTTCCTCTTTAGTGTCTTCAGACCTGCAGTAGTCTCGATACTTTTTGTTGAAGGCTTGCTACATCTAATCCCAATTTGTGATTATATCCCCAAGTAAACCCATGAACTAGCACAAAGCTGCATCCTTGAGAGTGGATGGGAATAGTTTCAACTTTTTCTCATTATTGGTGTAGTCATAGATTTTGCATGTGACATTAAAATCAAACAAGAAAGTGTCTGGGTATTCTAAGGTCAGGCCATGGAAATGAGGAAGGGAATAGGGGCTTATATTCTTCATCTTTGTATCCCCATTGGTTTCCCTGAGGGGAAGGCACCCTCAACTCTTTCTCTATTTCCTCTATCATTTCTATTTTCAGTCATTGGGTCAGTAAGAATGGGTTATTCTTCTTCTTCTCCCCCTATAGGCTCTTCAAATATCTCTAGTTTCTCACCTAAGGGTTCCTCCAATTCACAGACACCAAAGAAGAGGGAAGGTTGGTTGTTTCAAGTAGTGGGGGTATTTGGAAAAAAATTCCCTAAGTTATCCCTATCCTATGAGGCATGGAAGAAGTGTTTTTGGTTTTTTTGTGTTTTTCCAAGCTTTGAAAATAATTGCAGAATTGAAATTGTAGACTGAATGAAAACTAACTGACTGAATGAAAAATAATACCTTGAATGAAATCTTACTTGCAGAATGGAAAATAAAGAAAACTAAATCACTTTTAAAGAAATGAAACTAATAGCAGAATATCATAAACAAGAAATGGAAGAAAGAAAGAAGTAATCACATATTACTCAGACACCTTCCCAGAAACGACGCCAAAAAGTGATGAGCACCAGTATTGCAGAAAGAATGTTGCAACTCCAAGGGCTACCAACTTTACTTTATCAACTCGGGGTTCATACAAACTTGGAGGTGACAGTGTTGTATACAAAAGTAAAAGTGATGGGTCTTCTCTTTATCATTGTTGAGCTATCGATAGGCCACTAGGTTTTTTCAAGCCAGACCTCTATGGATTCATAATAAGCTTGATTACTAATGAGGGAAAGATAAATCTACCCTAAGAGAAAGCTTGTCTACTGTAGTAAGGGAAAAGTCTGAAATCAAATGCTAGAAACGCACCATTTCCTAACTACCTACGAAGAGGCTATGCTTCAAAAGAATGCTAAGTTAACATGTATGCAATTATACTGTCCTAAGAATGTAAATTAAAAACATCAAACATTCTACTACTATGTATGTAAATGAATAAAATAAATATGTTTTTCTTTTTGTCTTTTTTATGTGAAAGTGTGAAAGCTAATCTCTTTTAGTGATGTGGCAGGTGGCTTAGGGATTATGGTGAATGGTTAGAAGGTTGGGAAGACTAGTAGGTGACATTTTCTAGCTTCCTAGAGGCTTTTCCCTCAATTTTGCCTCAAAACAAGCCACTACAGGAAAACATACAGGATGTCCTAATGCGTTCTACAAGATGTCCTGAAAACCTACAAGATCCCCCGTATTTCTATAGGATACAGCCGAGAGAAAAAAGATGGGTGTTGAAGGTGATAGAAGGATTAGGGAAGGTGGTTGGTGGATGGAATGAGGCAAGGAAATGCCTAGGATCACTCCAAAAAGAAAAACCAAAGTTGGAAGATGAATGGATTTGCCCAACAAGTTTGGGGAATTTTCCTTGTGAAATGATGAAATTGGTGAGGGTTTTAGTGAAAGCAAGGAATGATCATGGATGGATGAAGCTGCAAGGATATTTCTAACTATGAGATCTCTCTATAATTTTGAAACACCTACATTGCATCAAACATTGACATTTACCCAAAAATCATGTAAACAAGGAGAATTTCAATGTTCTAGGAAAACAAAATTTCATGAGCTAGTTGTCTACTTCATGCATGAGGAAAACTTGCAGAATAAGGTGTAATCATTGATGAGATATAATTTAAGACTAAAGGTGGAGGAAATGATGACTAAATTATACTCATGTAAACTGATCAAATGCTGGCCTAAATACAGGAAATCCTAAATTCCATGAGAAACTAGAATTATGTCATTTTGGAGCTGCATAGGAGTAATTTCCTCAAACCATGGTCCCTAGAGGAAGGAGTGAGGCAAAAACTGCCTATTGACAGCTTTTTGATGTTCTTTTATCCCTTCTAACTACTACTGAATTAAAGCACAAATGGAAGCAAACTAATCAAATCTACACTATTTGCAATGAAATAATTCTAAAGACAATTCAACCATTAATATATGAAATCAATCTAAGCATACAGATACAAGAAGAGGATCCTTTTCTGCTAGGGTTGGGCCCTAGCCCAAGAGCTTCACCCTATGATTTAACTCAGTGCTAGATAAATGAAATGCCCATTCTCATTATCAAAATAGAAAATTACATAGTGATGTTTTCCACAAGTCTTGAACTCGAAAATGACTAGTGTTTTTTACAGCAAAAATTCGAATCCTAGTGAGGCTCTAGGCCTCTTTATTTATACAACTGAATTCTCCAATGACTTCCTTAAATTTAGGGAGGCTCAGCTCCCAAACTTGAGATAAACTAACTCTTTAACTCTCACTTGCTCCAATGCCTTTTGATCTTCATGACTTGGTTGTTTGTACTTCGAGCTAGTGTGATTGATGGAGGAATATTCGAATGAGGGAGGACTAAAGGAGGAGGATTTACCTCCTACAGTCTCTCTTCCTTGTCGCATTCGAGTTTCAGCCCTTAATTAGCCAAAATACCCTGATTTTCTCTCACAAACCTACATTTAATGCACATTAGTCCACTAGGCATAATATCTCACTTTAACTCATCTCATTAAACAAAATATAACCAAAATATGTAATAAATTGTGAGAAGAGTTGATTTGACTAAGCTAGGAGGTGGATTAAGGTCCATATAGTTACCCAATGATGAGGCTCATCAGTACCTTGAAGGATGTCCTCTTGGTTGTAAAGTGACCTCCACAAGGCCCATCATGATAGGCCAGAAGGATGTCAAAGACTTCCTCCTCCCTGACACATCTCCTCAAAATTTTATCTTGGCCTAACTTGAAGAGATTTCCCCCAATCCAAGTGAATGGGGCGCTCTTTCTTATAATTCTTCTTTTTTCTTTGGAGGACAGATTTTGAGGGGACTATGCAGCTGCTAGGTAGTTGGCTATGTCAGTAAACCATGGAGAGAGAACTAAAATAAAAAATAAATGCTCATCTGGCAGCTTATCATCAACCATTCCTTCCTCGCCTGCAGACAAAGCAAGTAACAATGTAAACTTTGAAATGGGAACTGATATTGTTACCCGTTTTATAGAGATAGCAAAAAAGTGACCTGATTTTGAAAAGGGGTGATGCAAAACACACATGTTTTTTTTAGAGCATAGTTTTTGGCACTATAAATTTTTTTATGTACATTGTGTTTTAGAATGGTAGTTGTTATCACTTAAGAAATCTAATGCCAAAATTTCTTATACTAGCTTGATGATAAAGGTCAGTGTTAGTCTAAGTTTGATTTCGTTTTTCCTTAAAGTCTGAGTCTTAGGAGGTCGTGAGTCAAGCATGCATTCTCATCTATCACTAGTCACCCTCATTCATCACCAATCTCATAGCCATATGTCAGTTTGTTTCAAAAATGATTATGTACCACAAAGCCTTTTTAGGTGATTGCATAGCGCATGTAACCATTCTAAAGTGTTTTCGTAGCACATCAATCTTGTTTAGCAATTTCGTAACGCAATAGTCCTTTAGGTGTTTTCACAGCGCGATACATTATTAGGTGATTTCGCAGCGCATAATTCAAAATTTACGCTGACCGCACTGTGAAATCAGAGATTCGTGCATTCCGCAGCGAATCTTTCCCAACTGTCAAATCTGTTAAGTTAATCTATGGCTGTTTCATTCTTTGTCAGTTCATGTACTCCACATATCACGTCCAACCACCTATCTCCATTATCACAACCATTAGGTACGTTGATATACACAGAATACAAGTTCCAAGGAAAGCCACCTATGCACAAGTTTTAATCATGATTGTAAGCCTTGCATGAGAAATAAATATGCAAGATTTCAATTTGAAAAAACATTGTTAACAAGCGAGGCAGCTATCAGGCGAGGTAGAGTTTGCAGATTGAACAGCGATAGCATTCCCTTCCTACAGGTCACTGAATCTTCATGGAGGGATTAGTAGAAAGGAAAGACCACAGATCAGGCAAATGTCTGAGAAACGAGCCTGAAGGTTTGGATATAACCTTTAAGAACAGACAGGTAGAACAGGCATTTAAACAAGCTGGATGTTGGAATTTTTGCAAGAAGCTCCAGGGAGGTCATGCACAAGTGACTAAAGAATTTGCACTGAACTTTATAGGATTAAACTCAAAGGTTGGTATGATGGAATTGCAGGTCTCCCCATACATGATATCCACAGTTACAGAGATTCCAAGAGGGAAAGAAAATTGGTTCAAGAATTTCAAATTTGACATGAACCCATGCAAAGAATTTCTAAAGAAGGAATTCATTAACTCGGATTTGAGCAAGTTTGTTCCTAGGAGCTATGTCAAAGAATCATACGTACATTTGCTCACCTGTATACAGAAGTACTTGACCTATGAAGGAAGATATAACAAAGTGTATTCGTACCATTTCAAACTTCTATTGCATTTCACAGGGAAGGCATCTATTGATCTACCTTTTTACTTATTCCGTAGTTTGAGTAAAATGTGTGACAAGGTGCAACTAAGAAAAGAGGCTTGTGAGACTTCTTTGTTTCACCATGGCCTGATTAAGTTACTTGTTCTGCATGAACTTCAAAGGGTAGGCAGAGACTGGGACACATTTATATTCATGGATGGTTTCAAGAGCAAGACAGGTCTCAGCCCTCTAGCTACAAAAGATCTTTCAACAACAAGTCCTCAAGCAGAAACAAGAGCCAAGAGGTTTTCAAAGTTAAAGGCAAGAAAGCAAGTAAGGGAATCCACCACGCCACTGACTATTCAGGATACACCCCAGCAGTCCCTTAAAGAGAAAATTCAAGATAAGGAAACTGCACATGAATCAAGCACAGGTGAAGGAGTTCAAAGAAGAAGAACGAGGAGCCAGGTGGCAAAAGAAAAGGGTAAGTCAGTGGCTATTGAAGAAAGTCTTGTTTCAAAGGGAGATTTAAATGATTTATTACAAGCAATTGACATTGAAGAGTCCCCACTAGTTCAAGCTAATTTGATACAGTCAGGAAAAGAGAAGGCTAAGAAGGTCAAAGCCTCAAAGAAACTCAAGTTTGATGATCAAGCTGACAATTTGTTTTCAAACCCAGGAGACCAAGAACAAGGAAGTTCAAACAAGTACAGGAGGTGTCACCAAGGGAAGATAAAACAGGGGAGGAGACACAGCCTCATGAAAGAAAGGATAAAGGCAAAACAGTTTCCACTCAAAAAGAAGGCAGTGTGGAAAAATTGAAAAGGAGATTAGAATCTGCCAACTTTGGGATTACTAGATTAAAGAAAGCTGCTAGGAAATTTGCAGCTAAGGAGGCTTATTTTAACCAAATGCAGGCTCGATGGGAGGACCAAACTTTTCAAATTCCTGAAGTGGTTGATTTTAATGTTCAATTCCGTAGCTGGACTACTCCTACAATAAAAGAAGCTCAATTTATCATAAAAGTCAATATAAACCTCAGATCTAGGATCAAAGTACTGAAAAAACAAGTTGAAGACTTAAAGATTCAATTGGACCAGCAAAAAGAATCTCCATAAAGAAAACCTACTTCAAGTAAGGATATATTTCAAAGTTTTGATAAAGTTTTGGTATAATCTTTCCAAACATTCCCATTCAATTTTGGAAGGTCTTGAAACAGTTGCAAGAATTTTTTAACAGCAAAGTGCTCAAATAGCAAAGTTTTGGGTTGAAATTTTGATTTTTGAAACAACTCAGCAATTTCGTAGCGCGCTACGAAACTGCTGAAGGTGATGACTAGAGCTCAGCAGTTTCGTAGCGCGCTACGAAACTGCTGAAGCTAAATAATCCAATATCAATCAATCAGTTTTGAAACATAAGCAGGAAATTTTGAAAGGGGAATATATACAAGGCATCATCTGAAGCTTCAACACTCAACCAGGTTAAGACAAATGGAGAAAATATGGATTCGAATCCAACTTTAAATTTTTGTCATAAAGTGAGCACATTTACCACAACTCAAAATATGTCAAAACAACTTGAAAGAGTTTTTGCCTTTACACATAAAGGAGGTGGATAGCACATCAAGGACGTGGCCATCTGTTACATTTTGGATAATCAAAGATGAAGGACATGCTTCTGTGGATTCAAAAATTATAAGGCAAACTAAAGACCGATGAGCAAGGGTAGTTTCCTATGTTTCAGGACAATGGAGAAGATGTGGCATGGAAGACCAGCATGGAGCCTTGAACATCCATCACAGCCAAACTAAAAAGAGACCAGATTTCAAAGAATGAGAACCATTGTAATCAAGGCTATTATTAGAATAACATGGTGTTAGAATCCTACTTGATTTAGATCTCTAGAAAGTCTAGTTGAAGTTTGTTACATTTAATAGGTAGTTAAAAGTTGAATAGGTGTCATTAGAATTAGATTTCGAGTTCCCCTCATGCTTGAGGAGGAATCTCAATCAGGTAGAAGATCTCTATAAATAGGAGAAAGAGCAATGTACAAAGGGTTGGAAATTTATAAAAAAGGCTCTGATATTTGGCTTATGTAAAGACTCTGTTTTAGTAATACAAGTTTGGCTTTGCTTCTCAGGACTCATGAGGGATTTGATGTTCAGAATGTGTTGTATTGTTCTTTTCCTAATATTTGTAGTGGTATGAATGTGTAATCATCTAGAATTCACTTAAGGTGCTCTAACTTCCTATATGCATTCATAGGTTTTGTGGTCCTATATGTTTTTAGTATGTTCTGAATGTGTTAAATGTTGAATGCCCTGACTTCTATGTAAGGTTGAAACCATTGTCATACTGAAATGATGTTGACTCCATAAGCCCAATGGATAGATTTTAATTGTGTTTCCACCATTCATATTTTATATTAGTTTCACAAGAGTTGGCCATCTTAATCACAATTGAAAAAATCATTAACCCTTTTGAGAGAGCCCTCTCAGGTTGAGGAGGCTAAGCCTCAGCCTAAAGTAGGTTTGAAATAGTTACACTGAGATAGTTTGATCAACAGCCTATCAGGGTCCTATTTTGGTGATAACAGTAGTGATTTTGATGTTGATTTTAAAAAGTGGTAATTCTACACCAGGCCCTTTTTTTAAAAGGCTTTTTTTTATTTTTAATTTTCTAATGTATGAAATGTCAATAATTATTTTGTAAATTTAATAATTTTTTAAGTGGTCTTCTTCTTCATATTTTCTTGTTTTTATTTAATTTTTCTTTTTTTGTAGTGAGGTCTTTATTGTTTTTCATATTTAAAAAAGAAGGTCGATATTTTGAATTTTCGATATTCTACATATTTATACATCGTTAATTAATTTTTCATCCACATGAAATAATTATCTAAAAAACAATATTTTTAACAATTTTGACTAAAAGTAACATTTTTACGTAAATATAACTAACAACTACACGTTTTGATATTTTTTGAGAATTGACATGTCAAAATCACCATTTTTAGGAAATTTTTAACTAAAAATGGTTAAATAATAGTTTTTTTATGAATTTCATGTCAAAAAATAATAATAATCACTTCTTTTTTTCAAAAAATAATGATTAACTTAAAAAATAATGCGAAAATCACATAATACAAATATTGAACACATAACAACCTTAATTGAGTATATATTCTTCTCATAAAATGTCAAAGTCAAAACATTACAAGTATAACTAATTAATAGTTACAAAAAATGAGCTTGATTTCCAAGCATAACTTAAATTTTTAATCAACAATGTCATATAATCCAAACTCTTTGTCCTCTAGTGTTTCATCATTGTCTTCTTCCACAATATTTTCAGCTTCATTTTGCTCATTTTCCTCTTCTAATGGATCTTTGATGTCTATGAATCTCCCAATCTATGCCTTTCTAATCATTCTGTGTAATAGTGGTTGGGGTTCCTTTGCCTTTTTTGCCACACGTGATTCACTAAAGTCCCATTTCTTCAACCCAATTTCTTGCATTGCTTGCATGCATGGAAGAATTGAAGAGCGCATTAATTCTTTGCTGAATGAAATTGCACTGTATTGGATCTTTTTCAATTGCAATGCAATTTCTTCTTTTTTGAAGGAAACATGCTAGTGTTGTACCTAATTATCAAGCACAAAAGAAATAATGAAGTAGATTAGTATAATGGAAAATTAATTAAGAAATAACATATTGAAATTCAATTCCATATAATAAAACTTACCTGAGCCAGAAAATAAATCCAGAACCCAATCTCCTTCATTTGAACATATGTCTATAAGATAGTTAATCAATAACTGTGGTTTTTTATAAATGTTAACTATCTTTCCTTTTGCTTCTTTGTCTTCATATGTTATTTTTCTCACAACAATATCATAAGTCAGTGTTTGGCTATAACTCTTTCCATCTACCCGATTAAAAATCATAGACATATAGCTATCTTCTTTTTCCCAACTATCAATCTAGATGAACTCACAATCATTTATAAATAGTTGATCTTCATGGTTAAGAAGATTTGACTTTTTCCTGTAACATGAAATAGTAAAAGTTCAATTAACTTGTACATAAATGAATTTTTCAACATTAATCAAATATACATTTTAAACGTCTTACCATGTAAACTGCATCCTTGAATTTGTTTTCCCCTTGAAGCTTGACAATAACATTACCAATTTTATGTCTGAATGAAATGTCACAAATCTCCATAATGGTGATGACATTACTTCTAGAAATCCCGCAACCACTTTACTAAGAGATTGATAAGTATAAGGGTCACTATCATAGTCAATGTTTGGAATATTGAAACCATGGGGAATATCTGCAATAACTAGGGCATAATCCCTTTTAGGTATGAGTTTAGCAATGTCTTCACAGTCGTCTTGTATTACTTGATATTGAATAGTGTTTAGCCCATTCCAAATGAAATGAGTAAAAGTTGGGTCAATTTCAACATTCTTAATGTGTTGCTTCTTCAGTCTTTCGATCTTTATTTTTTCAATAAAGGTTCTGAAACTATCTAGTGCTCCATTATCATCCTTATTCATCTTTTATAAAATAAACAAATATATGTGTAAGTTATAAATTAAAAATAGTACACAGATAAATAAAAAGGAATGTATAAATCAACATACCTTTTTAAATGCAAGATAAAAACTTTTAATGTTGATGTAGAACTTGAATCTAGATAGTTGCATACAACATCATCCCAACTATCTTCATTCAACAATTTAACCATTTGTTCTTGAATTTTCATGTAAACTTTGTGATTACATAGATAAAATAAAATGAAAAGTTAATATAATGATATGTATAACAAATACTACCAAGAACAATATGTTTTTTTTTTTTGTTTTTTTTGGAAAATTTGGTTTCTATTATAAATCTAAAAAAAGGTGGGAGGTTGAGCTCCTGAAATACACGCTGAGGTGCCAAGAAGAGCTAGGGAAGAAGGAGTTACAGCTTAAACAAAATTCCTCCTTCATCCTGCCTTTTGGGCTTCTAAAAACCAAATACCAAAGGTAAATCCTAACAAACTGCATTAATAAATAATAGAATTTACAAGGCATCAGTCTATATTACTGTGGCTGATGTGTTGAGCAATGGACTCTTCAGGTTTGTCGTCAGCGCCGACTTACTTCAAGCTTGACGAACTTGTTGGAGCTGCCTTTTTCTTTTCTGTTGTTCCTTTTCTACTATTCCGTTGTTCCTGTTGTTCCTTTTCTGTTGTACTTTCTATTGTTCCTTTTCTATTGTTCCATTTTTTCTGCTTTAAAAAGTGGAAGGGTATATAAATAGAGAGGGGAGAACATAGGCCTTCATTTCTCAAGAGAAGCAGAGAAATAAGAATAGGAAAGGAAGGAACTGCGAAGGGAGGAGTATGCGATGGGGGAAAAATAGGGGCAGTCACTGAAAAAGAGCGTTGTGAAACAACAGCGATCCGAAATGATCGAAAAAGCCGCGGAACAAGCGAAGATGGGAAGGGAGGCTTGAGGGTAAAGAGAATGCATCCTGGTATAAGTAGCAAGCAAACACAGAGGCGTGAAGGACAGGATCATGAGGTGAGTGCTGAGTTGGTCACGGATTCTGCACAGGCAACATAGATTCAAAAAATCTGAGGAGACTGCAGGGAGAAAAGGGAGGATTTCTGGTGGCGTGGAGCAAATAGCCTGGGGATTGTTTTTTATTTGGGCAGGGTACGCCCTGAGCAAGATGTGAGTCTTTAGATATGAAAAAAATTTACAAGTCATGGGAATCATGGAAGAAATTGGAATTGTTCCTCGTTGTTACAGAGGATACTTCCTTTTGGTCTTATACAAGCTTGGCTAGCGTGTTTATCAGCTTCTCGATTGATGGTCCGAAGGATATGGTAAAATTGGAAATCCTGAGTTTGATTGATCATGACTTGGCATCTGCTAATGGTTTGTTGTAAGAAGATGTTGGAGGCTTTTCGTTTGCTAGTCATTAAAATGATAATGATAGCAGAATCACCAAAGATCATAGCTTTCTTGATTTCATGAATTTGTAGTTGAATAATTCCTTGATAGAGTGCCAGAGCCTCTACTCTGTTGTTTGAAAGGATCCCTAATCCCCACTCAAAGGTGACTAAGGGCTCACCATTGGGTTTGTAGATAACCCCCCCTACTCCCGCTGCTCCTGGATTTGATTTGGAGGCACCATCAAAGAACAAGGAGTGGGTGTTGCTAGTGCGGAGCCACTTGTTGAAGTCATCTTGCTTTAGTCGGATTTTCCAGCTGTGACTGTGATTGCTATTGAAGTTGCTGTAGATTTTCGCTAATGGCAGGATACTGATTATCTATCAGACTCCTTATGAAATATTTTTCTTCAACCCAAATACTTTTCATGTCCATTTTTTTGTGCTCTTAGAAGAGATGGTTTCTATCGCAAGGCTTTTAGTCTTGCTGCAAATATGCCTGATTATGGTCTCTTTATCTTTAAAGATCTTGTTGTTCCTAGCAATCCAAATCCTCCATAAGAGGGAAAATGGGAGGGCATCCCACACTCTTTTGGCTATGTTGTTTTTCATGGATTGCCAGGGGTAGTTTTTTTTCCAGTTGTTAAGGACTTCCCCAATGGATTGTTGAGAGTTCCAAGTAAAGGGAACGATTAGGGTAATACTATTCCAACAAGAAAAAGCAAAAGGACATGAAATGAAGAGGTGCTGGATGGACTCCTCTGCTTCTTGGCAATTACAGGATCTGGAGGGTCCAACAATGCCTTTTTTTTAAGAATTTTTGCAGTGAGAGTTTTTTCTTTTAAGAGGGTCCACATAAAAACTTTCACCTTAGGGATGGCTTCTGATTTCCACACTATTTTCCAATGTGTCCATGTTGGTGTCAGGTAGTCCCTGTTCCATAGATAATTGTATCCTGCTTTTATTGAGTAGCTAGTGCCAGTGGGGTCCCATCGGAATCCATCCTTGCCATTTTTTATTGTAGGAGCAATGTTGTGGAGGTGTATCTAAAAGTTCTCAAGATTCTCTTTGAGTCGTTGAGGGATGGGAGGAAGGCTCCATCTCTTCCAAGCTTGGGTATTTGTGTCCCATTGCGAAATTTGATCTAAACTGTATATTCTTTTACTTTGAAGAAAGAAAATTATTGGAGCCATACCTGGAAGACTGCTAATTGGCTGATTCCCCATAATTTTATCAGTGCCAATGTTGATTTTGCTACTGCCTTTGGGAACCTTGGAGACATTTTGAGCCATAAAGGAGATGGCTTTTTTACAGAGTTTCCAGATCCTTATGTTGTTCATGTTGGGTATTTCAGTTGTAAGCAAATTCTGCCTTGGGTGGCTGAGATATTTGGCCTCCAAAACGTTTTTCCACCAAGCTGATTGGTCTTCAATAAGCCTCCAGACTATCTTGCTGCCAAAGGCTGAATTGGTGAGAGATGGGGATCTAATTCCAAGACCTCCTTTTTCTTGGTTTTGAATTACTTGTTTCCATCCAACCAAGTTATATTTTCTCTTTTCATTTTTCCCTCCCTGCCAAAGGAAAAACCTAAGAATACTGTCCATTTTGCGGAGAAAAGAGGTTGGAGCCTAGGCAAGGGAGAATTGGTAAAGAGGAAGAGAGGAAAGGCCCGATTTGAGCAGTACCAATCGTCCAGCTGGGTTGAGCCAAGTGGCTCCCCACTTTTGAGATTTTCTTTTCATTTTATCTAAAGTTGTTTCCTAAACATCAACTCTTGCATTTCCTATATTCACTGGCATTCCCAAATAACTGAAATGGTGCCAATTTAACTTTCAAGGCACACCGAAGATGTTGGCTATGTTTTGAAGCGTTTGAGCTAAGGCGTTCCATCCAGAAATACAACTTTTGAAGTGATTAATCATTCCCCTTGAATATCTCATGAATTTGTCTAATAAAGATTTGAATCTTTGAGCTATGATTGCGGACGCCCCTCCAATTAGTAGGGTATCATCAGCAAATTGGGAGTGATTGATGTTTTTCACTCCATCTTCAAATTTGATTCCAGCGATGAGGCCTGTCTGTCGCTTATGGTCAAGGGCGCAACTCAAGGACTCAGTCATTAAAAGGAAAAGGTATGGAGACAGAGGAAAGCCTTGCCTTAATCCTCTTGAAGATTGAAAGGCAGGGCTGTGTCTGCCATTGATAAGGGGAGCTATCCAAGGGCCAGAGATACATGCTCTAATGAGATCAATAAAGAAGGATGAGAAGCCCATTTGTTGAAGAACAACAAATAGAAAGGAGTGTTTAACCCTGTCAAAAGTGTTTACCAAGTCCAATTTTAGGATGAAGCCCTTTTAATTTCTAGAATGGCTTGAGTGAATGGCTTCCTGGACTAAGAGAATAGAATCTAAAATATGCCTATTTGTCATAAAGCCACCTTGGTTTTCAGAGATTAACATAGGCAATAGAGGTTTGAGATGGGAAGCAAGAATTTTTGTGAAAATTTTGTAGGAAGAATTACATAAGGATATGGGCCAAAAACGAGAGAAATTTGAAGGTCGGTTCTCCTTTGGAATGAGGGCCAGATGTGTTGAATTTGTGTAGCCTCCTAATTTATTTTTCCTCTGAATCCATTTAAAGTATTTGATGAGGTCCTTTTTTATCATTTCCCAATACTCCCTATAAAAACAAATAGCAAAGTCATCCGGTCCTGGTGCCTTGTCTGGCTGGAGGCCCCAAATTTCTTCCTTGATTTCTTCTTCTTTTATTTCCTTTGTCAGTCTTTCATTTGCTTTTGCTGCAATCTTTTCTGGCAAATGTTGTAGGAAGTCAGTGTAGTTTTCCTCCTCCCCTGATTCAGTTAGCAGCTCTTTAAAATGTTCTAAGGTAGCGTTTTTATGGCAGTTTGATCATTGTGTTGAGTGTCTGCATTATCTGTGATAGTTGTTATATTATTTTTGATTTTCCGAACAGTGGCTTGCTTATGGAAAAAAGTTGGGTTCCTGTCTCCGCTCTTCAACCAAGTCTGCCTTGATTTAATTCACCATTTTTCTTCCTCTTCTCTTCTGATACTGTATAGCTGACTATAAATATTTTCTTCTTGATTTTTTTCAGCCTGATAATATTCTTGCTTTTATAGTGCACAGTGGAGTTCTTCAATTTTGGCTTTCACTTCTCTTTTCTTTGCTTCTGGCTCTTTATATTGGGTTTTTGCCCAATTCTTGAGAGCATTCTTTACATTTCTATGTTTGCTTTCCCAATTAAAACTTGGTGATCCTTCGACATGTTGGCACCAAGTTTGCTGGACCAACACTTTGGCTACTTCAATGTCATTCCATAAAGGACTGTATTTAAAAGGGAGAGGGCCCAGGGGGTAGAGAGATTCAAGGGTTAAAGCAGTGGGATAATGGTCTGAAGCAGCAAAAGGAAGGATGGAAGCGTTGATAGCTGAAAAGGTGGAGAGAAGGGATACATTTACCAAGATTCGGTTGAGCCTTTCCATAATATTATTTCTTCCCAATCTACGATTACTCCAAGTGTATTTGCGATTCTTTGGAATGATATCGACAAGATCACCATGTTGCATAACATTTTCCAACTGATTTCTAAAAGGATCTGGGTTGAAGCTGCCTCCACGTTTTTCATTAGCATGTAAAATGAGGTTTAAGTCACCTCCTAAAATGATGTTGCTGCTATTTTCTTCTGCTATATTATTATTGAGAGAGTCCCAGTAAACTTGTTTATCTCTGTAATGATTCGGGACATAAACATTGTACATTACTATCTGTTGACTACTGATAATATCCTGCAATACAATCTTGACCCAATGATGTTCTACTATTTATGTTGTGTTGTTCCATTCATATTGAAGCCAAAGTGTAGCAATTCCTCCTAAGGCTCCTCTGGAATCATATATACATCGTTTTTAGCACTTATGTTGTTCAATAATCTTGTTCATCTCTGGCTATCTCTGCTTGTTTCCTGGAGTAAAACAATGGTTGGTTTCTCTTGGTTAATAAGATCCTTTAAGGCATTTGATTTGGATGGGTGCCCTAGTCCCCTGCTATTCCATGAGAGGATTTTAATCATTTCAGGTGAGAGGTACGAGGAGTTTCTCTCCCTCCCTTGTCTTTTTTTGCTATGTCTTTGTCTATTGGTCCTTGAATATATGATTCAATGGGGTTTTGGAGCCCCAATGCTATGTCTTTTTGCGCATTTTCATCCATGTATCATTTGGCAATCTTTCTTCCAGGCTTCTTTTGATTGTCTAGAATGGATCCATGCTCCTTGGAATTGCTTCTGGTGATTCTGAGAGGGGGAGGATCAGACGGGAGGGAAGAGGAAATGACCTAGGGAAGGGGAGAAGAGGTAAGATCAAATTGAATCAAGGGAGGGGATTCCTCACGAAGAGAGATGATGTGAAAGGGATTGTAAGAGGGAGAAGTGGTAAGGGGATCCGGCTGGCGATCAAAATATAGGGGAGGTTGTTGGGAAGAAGGGGGAGGAAATTAAGGCGAGGGAGAAGAGGGAGGGGAAATTGGGGGAGGTCAAGAGGAAGGACCTACTTCATGGGATGGTTTAGGATTAGGGGCTTTATTTTGCTTTTTAACGGTTTCCCATTGCTCTTCTTGTGGATTATTTTCTACATTAGAAATTTTAGTGCAACGATTAGCAAAGTGACCGTACTCATGACATACCTTGCACTTGAGGGGTATGTTCATAGTCAAGCTGCTGAATGTGCGTCTAGTCGTCAACCTTGAGCTTGATGGCTTCTGGCAGGCCTTTACCTAAATCAACTTCTACACAGATGCGGGCACAGGCCTACATTTTATCTTTTGGTTCACTCCGATCAATGTATTTCCCAACAGCATTCCCAATAGCATGCACAGATTCGTCTCCCCAGCAATGTAAGGGGAGGTGAGGAAGCCGAACCCAAACAGGGACTGCATTAGGAATATCAAGCTCTGGGTAAAAATCCGGAATCCATTTGTTTAAATATAAACCTCTGGAATCCATGAAATAAGGCCCATTACGGAAGATTAAATCTTTGTCTTCCTTTGTCTCAAAATGAAATGTAAAATATCCCTTTCCACAAAATCTGATAGAGATTTTCCCTTGTATTTTTTCTGTCCAATTCCTTTCCACCCACCTCTGGACTGTTTTTGGAGAGGGCCAAAGTCTTGTAAATTTCCCAATAAGTCCTTTTTCTACCAAGGCAAGAGCAGCCATTCTGGGCAAAGTTGGAGGGAGAGAAACTTCTTGTAACCCATCAATTTTTTTCACGAACTTTGAGACTGAAGGGTGAGCTCGCTGAGGAGGCATGGACTTGATCAAGGCAGATAAGGCGTGTTGGTGAGATGCCTCCTCTGGGGAAGCCTCTGGAGGGGCCATCCCGAGCAGCCAAAGATCGGTTCAGACCTAATGTTTGCAGGCAACGGCGGGAGCAGAGCGCGCATCGAGTCATTTTTACGAAGAACAATATGTTATATTTAAAAGAAAATTATAATTTAGAAATAAATAAAAATAATTCAACAAACTTACTTTTGAAATTCCTTAGACATTTCCTCCAATGGTAATCCCCTTGACCTCACACGAGATAATATTACTTTGACAATTTTTTTATCCTTCACTCCTTGCAATGCTCTCCAAGGTGTGATAGTCATATTTTCTGGAAGCTGCTTCATTTTAGGACCTGATTTACTGTTGCTACATATCAATGGCTTAGACTTTTTGACCTTCTGGTTTTTAATGCCAATGCTTTCCCACATGCTAAAAATATCATTAATCAACTCCCATATCTCTCCAGTTCTAAATGCCAACTGGAAACTTTTATCAACACCTCTGAATAAATCACTAAATTTGTTGTTTTTGCCACCTTTTGAATTGATTTTATCTTCAATTGGATAGCCTATTTCCATACAACATTCCTTTCAGAAATCTACATTAACATTTATCCTATCCCCACCACATTTTTCTTAAAATTCACTATGAATAAATCTAACCCTTTGGATGAAAGTCATAGACATCCTATATTCATTATTTGAATTATGATCCCATGCCACCAACTTTGCTTATGTATCTGATAAACCAGCATAAATGATACATTTCATCGTTTCAAAACATGGGTTATTGGGATATTCCTCCATCAATTGTCTTTGAGCTTCTACAGAATGGTTCCCCCCAAACACATAATAATTGTATTCAAAACATTTTGACTTATCAAATGATTCCTTGTTGGGAACTTGAACTGCATCAACAAGAAGCACATAACTAACCACATCAGCATATGGATTGTACCTCATCAATATCTTCAAGTTGTGAACATGCAGATTGGTGAGCTCCAGTATTGTAGCAATAATGCTACAAGTCCTGGGGCTTCCTGTCTCTCATTTTATCAACCCGGTAGTTCGTACAAACTTGGAAGCGACGGTGCTATATGCACAAGTACTAGCTCTTGTCGCAGTTGTCACTTG
>APFE031645796.1:55866-68526 GCA_000404065.3 Pinus taeda | reverse complement strand
TTTTTGGTAATGTCCCATGATAGCCATTGCCTTGGATAGAAAAGCCGACGGTCGACTGCTTTTGTGGGCTTTTTCCTTTAGGGAACTGGGTGAGTCACGGAGGAAAAAACATTCTAGCATGCGCTGGCCAAAAATCATGCCCAAATTGTGTGGCGCGGGCCGTGCTATGGGACAGAGCGTCTATGGGCGCGCCCTCTTTGTAGGGACTGAGCCATTGGCGCGGGTTAATATACTGTGGACTCGCGCTAATGGGAAAAAGGCATTTTCCAAGGTTAATCTTCAGAGGGTGTCTTCAGGGTTATTGAACTTCATACTCAGGAGACCTCAATGTAAGTGTTTTCAAGTTATGTCACTGGCCACAGGTCCGTAAATGTGTCCTCCAATGTGTGACAGCGGGGGTGTAACAAGGACGGTGACCAACGGTGACAAATTATTGCGTAACAGTGTATATTGAGATCCGGGTTGCATTTTGTGGATTATTGTAATCACTACATGACTCATTTATTGGATGGCTGCGACCATGCCTGAGTCCATTCATTCATCCTCATCGGATGGTTGTGTCCATACCTGGGATCCAGTTTTTATATACTCTGTTACGGATGGCTGCGCCCATACCACATATATCATGTACTTGAGATGTCAAGTTGTACTTCTTTACGCAGGTTCTCCGGCGGCCGTGTTTTCAGTCACACATGTTCTTGTAAAGCATTTCACCCCTCTCTCTCTCGAGCCTCATGCTTTAGGGGGCATCTTTTACACAGTAATTTGTCACTGTTTGTCACCGTCCTTCTTACCCCTCTCCTGCACCTTGGAGGACGCATTCTGGGACTTGTGAGAAGTGACAAGACTTGAAACCACTTGCATCATTCCCCTCTGAACATGAGTTTCACATGCCCTAAAGACATCTCCTGCAGCTTGCCCATAAAAATAGCCCTTTTTACATTAGCGCAGGTTCACTGTGTTCTTCCCGCGCCAGTGGGGAGAATCCTCCAAAGAGGGCGTGCTAGTTAGCGCTCTGTCCCAGAGTCGCAATCGCGCCAACCTATTTGGGCAAAGTTTTTAACCAATCAACTTCCGAAAGTTCTCTCCAACTCATTCACCAACTGAATCTATGTTAGGTGAGGATGGTTTGGCTTCGAATCTCCTTGAATGGGAAGTAGTTTGCCACCCTTCCATGGAAGTTTCCAAGTGATGAAGCCAAATCCATGATTGTTGTGATTGATCTTATCTTTTCCTCTTTCATCTATAAAAGCTTGTCTCCATGCCTTGAGCAAGCTAGTGGTGGTAATACTGGTGCTGAAAGGAAGATATCAAGAGATTAGAGTTGCAAGAGCCTTCTTTATGTCCATAAGGCTTAACCTAAGTGAGGAGATCTTGTCACTAAAGAGAGAGAGGCTTTTTCCCCATCCCTTCAAGATTTGCAAGACTTGTGTAGCTGAGCACCCAGCCAAAGGAGGACTCGACGTCAGGACTCTAGTCGTATTCTCCTTTGTTGATTATTAATAATAGATGACTATCATTATGGTTCCACTCTCATTGTCTTTGTAATGATTGATGTTGAGTTATATCCTTCCTGACAGATGTATAATTGCATTTATTAGATTTCACGCTTGTGTTTGTGTTGTTCTTTTTGTGTGCAGGTGTCCATTCACGGAGATCGTGGAGGATTGTGACCGGCCAAGGCAAAGGAGCGAGGGCGACGTCTCTTCTATGAACAATAGCGTTGGAATCCAAGTAGGTCTTCATCACCTACCTTTTATTTTCAATTAGGGACTTGCGTGGTAGCATTGTTTGATTGTTGCTAGACCCGTTCTGGGCTAGTAGGGATCGCCTCTATCCGTAGAGGGGATTTACCTCTCCAACACTTTCTTTGCCTGATCTTCAATATTAGTGGCCTCTGTTTCAAACAGCCCGTAGGCTGACAATTGCACTCTAATTATCTCTCTAGCCTATCTAAATAATCTAATCAGCTCTTTGATCATGCCTTTTAGGATTACATTTATACAAAGGGATTCTAAAACCAATTTCTGGTTTATATCCATAGATTCCTTAACAAAATTCCTAAATCTCTTCCTCATTCCTAAAACTCCTCTCTAATCCATAAATTCATGAACTAAATCCTAATCTCAGATTTACAATTAATCCTCAATCTTCTCATCACTCAACTATCCTAAATCTCTCATGTTCCCCTATATTCGAGAACATTTACAATTATGCCTCACAATATTCAATTAAATCCTATTCTCATTAAAATCACTCAAAACCCTTAATAAGTACATTAATTCCCACTTAGGACACCAATTTCCTTGAACCACAAGACCCCCTATGTCTACTAAAATACAATGATTTTCCTTGGGTTGAATGCTCTTGCATCAGAATTGATCACCAAGTTTCATGAGGTACGCAAGGTTTGAAATTTTTTTACCATAGTCAAAAACACAAATGAATTGTTTTGTACCATAATGTCTCTTTTATAGACTTTTTGTTCAAAATTTAGGGTTTTCTAAGGTTTTGAATTATGGTTTTAAGCGATAGTCGTGTACTTTTGTGAAATAGGTCTTATGCTTGAATTTGCTTGTGTAGTGACCGGTGTTTCAAACGTTGGCAATAATTGATCTATGCTCAGTAAATACCAAAAAGTCTGTTGTGAGTCAACTTTAAGCTATTTTCTAACTTTGGAAATGTGAAAATATTGTCGAGCCCTTGTCGTTTCAAGCTCATTCATGGTTGCGAAACGTTGTGTATCCAGGAAGTTTTTTACTTTTTTGGACTAGAGACACTATTTACAAAAAGTACTCCTTGACTACAATGGTCAAGCGGTTCTCTCAAGTATCATTTTCTACTTTTTCGGGCTTGAGAGACACAAACATACGAAAAGGGCCCATCTGGAGTTTTCTTTTCCATGTCTTTTTCAAACTCTCTAAATATGAAAAAGACTCCGAGTTTTGCCTATGTCGGACTCATTAAACCCTAAGGACATTGGACTCGTCGCCATGATGAGACCTGAGCTTCTCCTCCCTAGGGCTCATTAAAATTTCACTCGTTTGGATTTTTCTGAAGGATAAACTTATATTGCAATCATATGTTATCCCCTTCAAGCTTGTGTTTCAAAAATAATTGGGGTACTCGCCAGCAATGGTGGGGGGAAATTTGGAAATATCCTGTTGGTTACCTATGGTAGCTTGTCACTCTTGAATATTGCACCTTTTTGCTTCTCGCCAGGTTTGGGATATCCTCACTCCATCATTTGCCTTCCAGGATTTGGGTTTTTCATTTTTCTTCATTCCATTTGATCCCTGATGTCTCCCCATGGCCTTCGATCCCTGCTGTCTCGGCATGGCCTTCGATCCCTTAGTACCAAAATGCTGCCGCATTTCACTGTCGTGTCATCGATATGTTCAAGAGCTTAATCCTTCTGTTTAAACCCTTATATCCTCCTCTGATTGTCTATTTCATCCATCTTCATCTTGTTCCTTGTCTCATGTCGTTGATGTGGGAAACATTATGGCCATCCTGCGACAAATCACTTCCTGTCGACATCAACTCATTATCCAGGAAGTTGATCTAGAGACCCCTTTCAGGTACCTTGGAGCTTGCATGCCTCAATGGAAAGTCCTTCACACTCGACGATAGGCTTGAATTATTGGTCTTCGATCGGGTTATTTCACAAGTGTTCGACTCTAGATCAATTTTCACACTTTATGGATTGTACCAGCAGTACTGTTTAGTTAATTTAGTGTCCTAAATTGCTACATAAATTATCAATTCGGGTGTCGTGAACTAATGAAGTGTAGTGCACTATATGTGCTAAATAAACCTTTCTTACCTCCTATTTTCAAGTTTATGTTTGTTTTGGGGTTTTGTTCTTTTGATTCCTAAAGTTCTACAATGTAGTTAAAATCTTAATCTATTGCTGCTAAGAACCTAGAAAAATGATGTGAGAGTCTAAAAGTGCTCTTTAGGCCAAGTTTGGAAGTGAGGTTTTCAAGACAAGAAAGTGAAGAACGAAGCTTATCTTCTTGCTATTGTAATATTTCCAAAACATGAGTTGAAAGGACTCTTAAAACTGTTGTCTACTTAATTACAAAACCATAAATTAAGTGAGAAAATGGAATTGCAGCTATCAAACTGAGAATGAATTACTGGAAAAAAAACTACTTTTGTTGTCTAATCTATTTGCAAATTTAAAATCTCATTGAACTACTGAATATGGAGCTGCAACTATACTAAGGAAAAGAAACAAAAATGAAACTGCAGTTATTCTATTGGTGAAAGAAAAACTAAATGAAGTATTATTATCGCTCTGCTATATAATTTAGGGAGAATTGACTCCTTATGCTAGCAACATTTGAGAGATTCCATTCTTCATCATTCTAAAAGAAGTAAACATGAAAATGCAAGGAAAAACTCAGTCATTAGTAAAACATTTCACCACTTAGTCTTAGGTTCAACCATCAACGAAGGGCTTTGGAAATATCTATTTAAATCATGAGTTACTAAATTGATAAGAAAATGGCATTAAGCTATCTAACTCTAAAGTAATGAACAGCAAGAAATCTCATTCATAAACACAACATTTCGCCATTTAGTTTGAGGATTAGTCATCAACGAAAGGCTCTGGAAATATTTGTTTGTATCATGAGTGACTACACTAAGAAGAAAAAGGCATTAAACATCTTGACTCAAAAACTAATGAACAGCAAGAAATCTCATTCATAAACTCAACATTTCACCATTTAGTTTGAGGATAAACCATCAACAAAAGGCTTTGGAAACATCCATTTACGTAATGAGTGACTATTCTAATAAGAAAAAGGCATGAAACAACTTAAATTTAAAAACTAAGAACTAAAAAACATCATAAGAAATAATTCCAATTATGCTACTGACAATAATTTAAAAACTACAGCTAAGAAGCTAGAGAATAAGGGAAACTAAAGAACTACTTCTGCACTGGATTGCAACTATCTGAGTTAGTGGAAAAAAATGACACAAGCTGCAATGAACACAGTGTTAGAAATGATTATTAACATAGTAAAAAAACACAGTAAATGTACAGTTGAACGAAGAAAGACAACAAATGAAAATATACAGGAATGAAAAGTAACCTTGACCACGCAGGGGCCCTCTGCAAGGTTCAGGACTAGCTACGCATAGTCACTTCACACGCTTCAAGTATCCATAAGAAAAATGAAGTTTTTTTATATTAAAAACAGAGTACTAAATGTCTCAAGCTACAAGTGGAAATTACATTACTACATCAGCAAAAACATTAACTAGTTGTATGTTCCAAACGCTGATATTTATAGGAAAAATACATAACTATTTTAAGAGAGAAATCTTCTACAGCAAACACGTAAACAGGTGGTGTATCCAGAAATTTAGTCTTAGGTTGGCTTGAACAGTAAATCTCCAAATAGTGGTTGTTGGATACTGGCTATGCAAGTGGCAAACGACATCCTCAGCTTCAGGAGCCTGCCTCAAATTCATTTACTAAGAAACCTACAAAAACAAAGTTCTAGTTGCTATAGGTCTCTTCTATTGACTCCCCTTTGACCGGGGTCTTTCTCATTGACTTTGATCAAATGGATAGGACACCATCCATGTACTGACATTTTCTCAGCTACCCATATGGTTCGTTTCTTCTCTCGACATCTGTAACATACGAAAGTATGTAGATGGTTGCGGAACAGCCGGTTAGCTGTGGAATGTGGCTACGTTCTATTGCTTAAAAACAAAAACCTATCCAAATAACACACATAACAATATAATTTGAAAATCACTGAAATGTACTCCTAGAGGCAACATGCAATGGCTTTTGATGGTTTAGGATGCATTGTCATGGGAAAACAAAGGAACAAGGATGAAGAAATTTCTTAAGAAAGAGGCGGTTTTGGAACTCAACAAGTACCTTGAGAACCATTGACAATACTTGTGGTCTCTCACTATTACATAGTAATTTGTCACTGACCTCATCTCAGTCCTTAAGCGACATCTCCACTGTGTCATACATTAAATAAACATGTCCATATCTTCCCACTCATGCAAGAAGAATAAGCAAGTGCTCTCTAATACTGAAGATTGACCCTTTTTGCCTAAGTTTCTGCATCGTTGCAAGTAAACCTTTAAAATGTGTGACGATTCCCTGTCATGGACTGTATCGTTGCGACGTCGTCGCAGGTGTACACGTGTTTCCCGCGACGGTCGAATATTAGGGCTCAGCGCAAGTCCTCGAGTTATTTATTGCGACGATTGGTCCAAACGCATTGCTCCCCACAGAGTCACCAACTTGTGAAGTAGGAAAGTGTTCCGTTTGTGGACAAAGGCAACCCCTGTAGCCCTAGAGTGGGTCTAGTCACAGCAAAACAAAACAACGATCGATTTCCTTAAATAGTCATCATTGGATGCCTACCTCAAAATCGGTGTTCGATGAAGCTTTCGTTGCGCTGCTCCAGCTTTTATTTCCTTCTCCTTAATGAGCAATCAACCTGAAACACCACAAGAAAACAACAGAGCACGTAACCAAGAACAACAATGATCTATTTACTTATAAAGTCAAGGAATCATAAGCTATCAAGTAAATTGCACACAAGATATAGGAAATCATTATTGATTGTATTAAAATAAATCAAGAGAAAATCTTACAACCAAGCCTTGACGTTGCAAGCCTTCTCAGAGGGTCCATCCGGTATGTTCCTTCAAGCATTCACTCTCAAGAATGGGTCTCCCAAATGGATAATATCTCTCTCTCACTCACAAGCTCTAATACAAGGCTAAAGCACTCCACAACCTCTTACCAAACTATCAGCAATTCCACATAGCAAACTTGTCACACTCACACCAAAGCTATCTAATCTGCTTCAATCCAAAAACTAAGAACTAGGAACTAGCAACCAGGAACTCAAGGCTCTCCTTGTTTTTGCTCATTTGTTGCATCTGCCTGATTATCACTGCGACTATACTCTTTATCTCACCGTTGCTGATAGCACGATTGGCATGGTCTTGGTTCAAGACGATGATGATGGTGCCGAGAATGTTGTCTATTATCTCAGTCGTAACTTACTTGACATGGAAACTCAATATGCTTATGTTGAGAAGCTCGCTCTGGCAGCCATTCACGTTGTCCAACGCTTCTGTCACTATATCCTATTACGCACGACAACCGTGATTTCTGATTACAACCCGATGACATATCTTGTCGTGTTAGTTGTTGGGGGGAAATACTCAAAATGGATTGTTATCCTTCAAGAGTTTGATTTGGAGTTTACTATAGCCAAGTCTAAGAAATCCCTTGTCTTTGCTGAATTGCTATGCTTGTTACCATCCGCTACCGCACCCTCGGTTAAAGGATCGCATTCCAGATGATACTCTTTTCTTGATAAGCACCCTCGATCCCTGGTACAGGGACATTATTGTCTACCTCCATATGTCCTCCTTCCGTCCTGATTTGTCGAAGGATGCTCGGCGACGTATTCTCCATCATTCTCAGCCTTATCAAATTATCGGGGACACCCTATACTATCTCGGCGTTGATTTTGTTCTCCGCCGTTGTTTGACGTTCGAGGAAGCCTAATGAGTCTTGAATGACTGCCACTCCGGTGCCTGTGGTGGTCATATGTCAGGTTATGCTACTACTAAAAATATCCTCCATGCTGGTTTTTTTTGGCCCTCTATATTTAAGGATTACATTCTAGTCGTCCGTTCTTGTCATGCATGCCAAATCTACCAAGTGAAGATGCGTGTGCCCCCATCTCCTTTAAACCCTGTCATTACTGTTGGCCATTTTGCTAAATGGGGCATAGATTATATGACTTGTACCCTTCGCTCGTCTAGGGGCATGGGTATATCATCGTTGTCGTCGATTATTTTACAAAATGGGCAGAGGCAATACCTACATTATCTAACGACGATGAGATAGCGGCTCAGTTTTTATTCAATCATGTAATTTCTTGATTCGGAGTCCCTCAGGCTAGTGTCACTGATCATGCTTCTCATTTCCGTGGTCATATGATGACTGAGTTAACAACCCAGCTAGGCTTGCGTCACGATAGTTCAATGCCATACTATCCTCGGGCCAATGGCCAAGTAGAAGTCGTTGTTATAGACATATTTGGGCACTGCAACCCCAATCATATATGTCCATAAACCAAGGGCTTCTAAGTCCCTAAAAGTGTTGTTTCACACCCTAAAGGAACAAGGTCAGGGATTACATCATCTCCCAGAAGTTCTCCATAGAAAACTGCTCATAACTGGTCAAAACTAGACCATACAGACTGCTCAGTGTTAAGGGTGTGATGCATCTCACCTGCTCAGTGAAAAAAGTGTGATGCATACTGGAAAGCCCTTCTATAGGGTGTGATGGGCGAGAGTGGACAAATGGCAGAGACAGTTTGCAAGGTGGATGATCATGGAATCTTCCAAAAACTTCTCCTGTGACACTTGCCTCTCTAAATTCGCCCAGGGATGAGTAAAAGATCATGAATATCCAAGTGGAACCAAGAACTATAAGAGAGAGGACACTAATTAAAATCCTAGAAGCTGACTCACCCCCCTGCAAAACATCTATATATGGATCCCTCATCACAGAGATCCAAAGGCTGGAATCTTGTATTTTGTAAGGAAGTGCTGTTGGTTTCTTGGTGGAACATCATAGTGTTGGGTGATCTAAGCTTTTCATGAGGTGAAGAAGGGATTTCATGCTGGGAGGATGACGCTAGGTCAGATCAATGGGTTGTAATCCTCTCTTCTATTCTTTCTATTAATAAATCTATTCAATTTTTCCTCCACATTCTTGTTATGTTTGATAATATATGCATTTGTGTGGTCAATATATATCTGGTCCTATATTGTTTATGATTGTAGATCTCTGTACTTTGATAGTGTTATGTTGCTTTGACTTTATAGGTGCTCTCTGAAGTGAGGTAAGCAAGGAAGGAGCGGCAAAGATCTGTCAGAAGGGAGAGGAAACAAGCAAGGGACCAAGCGCAAGACTGAGGTTGGTATCCTTTGTTCCCCTCTTATCTACTTCTCATAAAGGAAAATGAAAGTAGTTTTAGTTTGTTTGTTTCTAAGATAGCTACCCATCTTAGTGGGACTAGCAGCTTTGAGTGGACACTAGATTTCCCGATAACAAAATGGAAACTCCACTGGGGAGCGAATAGCTTGTTTGCTTGTCTATATTTGTTTGCGTTATAAACTACAGACGGAGCCTGAAGTTAAGCCAGCTAGCTTTCGAACTACATTTTCTATGCAAGTGCAAAGGAGATCGATGTTGCTTTAGTCTATCTCCGAGTTTTGTTTATAAATTGAACAATCGATTTGCAAACATCCTAATTGCCCTGGTGGTGGCTCAAGTAACCTCATTAGATCAGCCCCTGTGATTTATGTTTACTGACTATCATTAGCTCAGCCTAAATCCCTGAACTGAGCTACAATTTGTGACCAAAAACCAAGTAATGTCTCGTCCCTGTACCATCGCACCCTTTCTTCTAGGAAATCTAGATGCATCGCACCTCCCATGTGCAGTAGGTGAGATGCATCCCTGTTTCCCTGTGTTACAGGTGCGATGATCAGAAAAGGCTAATTTTGCCTCCAGATTTTGGTTTTTTCCACTCTCTTCAGTTTTATTCAGGAGTTTTGTTGCCTGTGATCAGTATACCACTGTTGAAACTCCCTTCCTTTGCATGATTTGGCCTCTATTTTACAAATAATTGTGAATGTTTTTATGTATTGTGCGCCATTTACAGTTCTCTTTTACAAACAAGTAGCTTAATAGAACTGTCGTCTTTTGATTTGGAAGTGTCGCAAGTGTCATTTTCAGTCAAAGAAAAGAATCCTATTGTTCTTGATAGTCGATTATACTGTTACTCTTGTATTTGATTTGAATTAGTAGTTTTTCAAGTGTCGAAAGCAATTTTCAATTCAAAATCGCAAAAGGTCGTCATTGTCTTCCTTTCGTTTGTTGAAGAGAAAATTGTCAGTACTTGTTACACAGTAATTTGTCATTGTCTTCCTGTCAGTCTTCCTGCTGTGTCATGGGACCAAATTAATCATGCTCATGCTCTCTAATGTGGCCAAATGACCCACTTCGCCAAAGTTTCCCCTATCATCGCGACTGTTGTAAAAATAAACGCGCTGATGAGCGTTCCAGAACAGACTCAGTGCGCTGCCAGCGCGGAAGCACACGACTTTCCCGCGCTGGTCGAATTTCATATGATAGCGTGTTGTTCCTTATATCTGATCGCGCTGATGTGACTGTCTTTGTTATTCAGCAGCGATGTCAACGCTCCAGTGTAGTTATGTACCCGCGATGATCCAATTTGGGCGAGTTTGTTCTAACAGCCAGCCTTCCAGATGACTCCAGACCTGGTTGTTGGCCTTGTAAATGTCGCCCTCCCTTCTCTAGCATGTCTGTTTCGTCATTTGAGCCACCTTCCTTGGCGATAAGCTCATCCTCACACCATTCATGGAGACTCCTTCTCCTATTTAAGCCTCCACCATTGCCTTGAGCTGCTAGTTTGGAATTGATTGTGTTTAGAGCATTGCTAATAGTGTGTGAGCTTGATAGGCAGCTAGTGTGATAAGTGTGGGATTGCTATAGTGCTTAAGGAAGGTTGTGAAGTGTTTCCATCTTGTGTAAACTTGTGTGAGAGAGAGAGTTGTCTTGGGACATCTACCTTCAAGGGTGAATGCTTGAGGGACTTGTTGGCTGGACCCAACCAAAGGAGGATTTGACGTCAGAACTTGGTTGTATTCTCTTTTGTTTTATCAATAATAATAGATGACTATCATTATGGTTCCACTCATGTCTCTTTATTATGATGTTTGAGTTGTATCTTTTCTGACTGGTACATAGTTGCATTTCCCAGATTTTATGCTTGTATTTGTCTTGTCCTTTGCTTGTGCAGGTGTATGTTCACGGAGATCGTGAGGATTGCAACCAGTTGAAGCGAAAGAACGGAAGTGACGACCCTTCTACGAATATAAGCGCTGGATTCGAGGTAGGCTCTCATCTTGGCCTTTATTTTGCAATTAGGAACCTGCGTGTTAGAGTTGTTTGATTGTTGCTAGACCTCAGTTAGGCTAGTGGGATCGCCTTTGTCCATAGAGGGGATTTACCTACACAACAATTTGGCGACTCCGCTGGGGATTTTTACCTTGTTGTTTGATTTGTAAACTTTAGACAGAGCCTGAAGCATGGCCAGTTAGCCTTCGAAACGCTATTGCTCTGCATTAGCGAAGTAGATCAAAGCCATTTTAGTCAATCTCTAGTTTGGTTTACAAACTAAACAGCTTAGAGCTAGCTTTTGTCCTTCTCTTGTTCATTTTTCCTTGAGTTTGATTTTTGCTCTCTTTTCGAAGTTTGGGGATTAGTTCTCTGCCTTTTGGGTTTCCTGGTTCGGTCTGGGAAGTGCCTTGATTGTTTAAAGAGTGACTGCCTTGGTTTGGGAGTTTTTGGCTTGATTGTGGTCATTTTTTGGCTTCATCGCGGTTTATTATAAAACAGTCGCGCTGCCATCGCATATCCCTTTCTTTGATTTCCTGATCATCGCGTTAATACACAAGACAGTTGCAAAGGTTCTGTAAATCGAACCATCGCGGTTAAGTTGTGTGCTTCCGTGCTAACATCGCATTGTTGCTACGCGTAGTTTCTTATCAGCGCCCTGTTGCTGTGTTCCACCCACGCTGATTCCTGTAGGATTGAATTTCTTCAATTCTTCCTCTTGAGCCTGTTGGTCTTGCTATCCCCTGCCTTTTTCACTTGGTTTATGACTTGATTTTCATTATTTGAAGATTGAAGCACTTTCTTGTGATTCTTGTTGAAGCGGATCTTGCCTTTTGCTTTCTGACCTAGTTTTATTGTTCCAAGTTTGTTGGATCATCTTTGCTTGGTTACTCATCTTTGCTTGGTTACTCGTTTGCAAAGGTTCGTTTACTGCTTGCTATTGCTTTGATTTGACCTTCCTCTTTGCTTGCTTTTGCTTGGTTGTTTAAGTGATTGTTGTTGAACCAATCTTGACATTGTTTCAATTTCTTTTCGCTACCCAGGCACAGATCACAGTTGTTTGGGGTCAACCTGTTTTTCCGCATTTGTCTGTTATTATTTCTCAAAAACTCTTTAGTGCATTTTGCCATTATTGAAAAAGAAAATCTCTTTGCTTTGAGATAGTTAATGAAAGTTAGGAATTTTCATTTTGATTAGTTGATTAGTAATCTTAAAGAAAAGTTTAGTGATTTCCATTAGCTGCATTAGGGAAATTCTTTGTTGTTTGTGATCATTTCGTTTGCATGAAAGCTCTCTAAACTCTTTTATAATTAGCATTCATCGAATGGAATGACATGTTTTGGGCATATAGAGTGCATTTAGGGATTTTGTGAAATCACATACGGTAGGACCTGAAAACCGAAACTTAACTCAAGATCAACTTTAAAATAAATCGAATGAACTTAAAAACGCATTGGAACATAACGCTCACATTCTAGAGGTCTAGGCTAGAGACGTGCTCCTACGTCGTTAAACCTAGTCACTTTTGTTCTCGCATTAAGGTTGGGTGATTCCTCCTTGTGTGATTCAATTGTGGTCTAGTACGGACTTGTGCTCCCACATACCGTCGCGTATATATGGGGAGACTCCACTAGGGTATCATCCTTGATCCACAG
>APFE031645796.1:16302-43830 GCA_000404065.3 Pinus taeda | reverse complement strand
CCCTAAAGGAACAAGGTCAGCTGATTACATCATCTCCCAGAAGTTCTCCATGGAAAACTGCTCAGAACTGGTCAAAACTGGACCATACAGACTGCTCAGTGTTAAGGATGTGATGCATCTCCCCTACTTAGTGCAAAAAGTGTGATTCATACTGGAAAGCACTTCTATAGTGTGCGATGGGCGAGAGTGGACAAATGGCAGAGACAGTTTGCAAGGTGGATTCCATGGAATCTTCCAGAAACTTCTCCTGTGACACTTGCCTCTCTGAATTCACCTAGGGATGAGTAAGAGATCATGAATCTCCAAGTGGAACCAAGGACTATCAAAGAGAGGACACTAATCAAAATCCCAGAAGCTAACTCACCCTCCTGCAAACATCTATATATGGATCCCTCATCACAGATATCCAAAGGCTGGAATCTTGTATTTTTTAAGGAAGTGATGTTGGTTTCTTCGTGGAACATCATAGTGTTGGGTGATCTAAGCTTTTCATGAGGTGAAGAAGGGCTTTCATGCTGGGAGGATGATGCTAGGTCAAATCAATGGGTTGTAATCCTCTCTTCTATTCTTTCTATTAATAAAGTTATTCAAGTTTTCCTCTGCATTCTTGTATGTTTAATAATATATGCATTTGTGTGGTCAATATATATCTGGTCCTATATTGTTTATGATTGTAGATATTTGTACTATCATAGTGTTGGGTGATCTAAGCTTTTCATGAGGTGAAGAAGGGCTTTCATGCTGGGAGGATGACGCTAGGTCAAATCAATGGGTTGTAATCCTCTCTTCTATTCTTTCTATTAATAAAGTTATTCAAGTTTTCCTCTGCATTCTTGTATGTTTAATAATATATGCATTTGTGTGGTCAATATATATCTGGTCCTATATTGTTTATGATTGTAGATAGTGTTATGCTACTTTGACTTTACAGGTGCTCTCTGAAGCGGGGTAAGCAAGGAAGCAGCGGCAAAGATCTGTCAGAAGGGAGAGGAAACAAGCAAGGGACCAAGCGCAAGACTGAGGTTGGTATCCTTTTTTCCCCTCTTATCTACTTCTCATAAAGGAAGACGAAAGTAGTTTTAGTTTGTTTGTTTCTAAGATAGCTACCCGTCTTAGTGGGACTAGCAGCTCCGAGTGGACACTAGATTTCCCGATAACAGTTGTCAACAAGGTTTTGGTCACGATGCTTCAACGTACCATTGGCATGCACAATTCTAACTGGCATTTGATGTTTTTTTCCGCCTTATGGGCCTACCGTACTTCGAAGGATGCCACTGGATTTACATTGTTTCAACTTGTTTACGGTCTGGAGGCTACCCTTCTGATTGAATGTGAGATCCCTTCTCTTAAATTAGTTGTCGAATTACTCCTGAATACTCCTCCGGTAGAAGAACGTCTTCTTTACCTAGGGTGACTAGACGAGACCCGTTGACTTGCCTCTTTAGTCATTGAAGCACAGAAGAAGAGAGTGAAAACTCACTTCGATCAAACTGATACCCCGCATTCTTTCATTGAGGGAGATTTAGTCCTGTTGTAAGATCAAGCGAATGATAAGCTGGGGGCAAGCAAATTCAAACTTATGTGGCATGGGCCTTATATTGTGAAATGTGTTTTGTAAAAAGGGGCCTATGAGCTAATTGACTATGAAGGGAACCCTCTAGATAAGCCCTGGAATGGGCTTTATCTCAAAAAATATAATGCATGAATCTCGTGCATCTGCTGTGTAAATACGTGTGTTTTCAGTGTGTGTGCATGTGTGGCTTGGTGTGTAGGCATTATTGTCGCTTATTGTGTCTTTTTACTTCTTGTGCAGATGTTTGGTGCACCTTACATTGGTTTCGCTTGTTGGATGTGGAGCATGATTGTTCAGAGGTCTTTGTTTCAGTTGGATGTATACCCCAGGAAGTTTGTACACCCCTCCACGCAGGGGGGTGCGGGGGGTGACTTGTCACCCTCGCAGGGGTCTGGGGGCCAGTAGTCCCTCGGCGGGGGTTTTGGGGGCAGTGCCCCCGAAGCTAAAAATAGATGTAAAATTGCCTTGTAAAAGTATAGTAATTTCTAGTCAATCTGGGTCGTTCATTAGGTGGATGATCCGGTGGTAGAACTTATGTTTAGTTTAGGGTTTTTTTGCCCTAGAAGGCAACCCCTCTCTTTGTATGAGGGCATTGTATTTTGAGGTCGTGTAATAGATGTGTATTCTCCAAGTAAGAAGTAGAGAGGTGAGACTGTGAGAGAAAACAAAGGATATTACAGCGGATCTGTTGTAGGTTGTGTCTCTTCATTTTGCTAGATAATAAAAAGGAAGGACTGGCTGTTTGGGGTGGACGTAGCCCAAACTAGGTGAACCACATATATCTATGTCTCTCTTGTTTTATTGGTTTTCTATGTTTATACTTATGCAATATTTTGTGTGTTCCATTGCTCCGTAATATATAATTTTCTAACAACTGGTATCAAAACTGAAGGTCTATTTGGCTGATACACTCGTAGGAAATAAGGGTTCCTCGTTCGAGTGGGAGCAATGGCGGAAGATGGTAAGTTTAGGGTCAAGAAATTTAACATCCAAAACTTCTCGCCATGGAAGATGCAGATGGAAGATTATCTGTATCAGAAAGATCTATAGCTACCATTGGGTGGAAAAACAAAGATGCTGACGGGTATGACAGATGAAGAATGGAACCTTCTCGATAGAAAGGCAATCGGAACGGTATGGTTGTGCCTCACAACGTCAGTCGCCTTCAACATTTCGAAGGAAACAATGACAGAGAGTTTGATTAAGGCATTGGAGAAACTATATGAAAAACCCTCGGCCTCAAACAAGGTATTTCTTATGAAACGGTTATTTAATATGAAGATGTCAGAAGGTGGATCTATTGCAAACCATTTAAATGATTTTAATATTGTTACAAGTCAGTTATGTTCTATAGGGGTAAACTTTGATGATGAAGTTAGAGCTCTGTTATTCTTGTAATCATTACCAGAAAGTTGGAATGGTTTAGTATGGCCATTAGTAACTCTGTTTCTGGATCTAGTACTTTAAAGTTTGATGATGTTTCGGTGCTATCCTTAGCGAGGAAATGCGACGAAAAAGCTCCGGTGAGACATCGGGTAATGCTTTGAGTGCAAAGTCTAGGGGAAGAAAAATGGAAAGAGGAAAGAGCTCAAGATATCGCTGTAAATCAAGGAAAGGCAGATCCAAGTCCAGATCGGGGATAGTGTGCTGGAAATGCAGAAAGAAAGGACACCTAAAGAAATACTGTAGACCTTAGAAGGGAAAAGAAGGAGATGCACAGCAAGAAAACAATCATGAAGCAAATGTGACAGGTGAAGTGTTACAATATGCTTTGATTCTTTCTTTCGAAAGTATTACTGATTCCTGGGTGGTAGGTTCAGGGGCCTCATTCCATGCCACACCTGATAAGAAATACCTTCATGACTATGTTCAAGGAGATTTTTGACAAGTTCGTTTGGGTGATGATAAACCCTGTAAAATTGTTGGAATGGGTAAGGTTCTTGTAAAACAGCAAAATGGAAACCAATGGCTACTAAAGGAGGTAAGGCATGTTCCAGATCTAAAGAAAAATCTGATTTCAACAGGGCAGTTAGGCGGTGAAGGTTGCGTGACAACTTTCAACAGATAAAGCTTGGAAGGTCACCAAAGGAGCCCTGGTAATAGCAAAAGGCGAAAAGGTTGGTACATTGTATTTATGCAATGGTATTTCTAACTCTGTTAATGCTTTAACTTCCAAAGGAGCAAATGCAGCATTATGGCATCATAGGCTTGGACACATGAGTGAAAAGGGAATGAATATTCTTCACTCAAGGAATTTGCTGCCGGGTTTGAGGAATGTTGATTTGGACTTCTGTGAGAATTGCAGTTATGGAAAACAGAAGAGAGTCAGATTTCTCAGAGTTCGGAAAGAAAAGAAGAATGAAAAATTGGAGCTTGTGCATACAGATGTATGGGGACCTGCTTAGGTATCATCTCTCAGTGGCTCTCATTATTATGTTACTTTTATTGATGATGCAACTAGAAAAACTTGGATTTATTGTATCAAGAATAAATCTTGTATTTGATACTTTCAAGAAATGGAAAGCTTTGGTTGAGATTGAGATAGGAAAGAAATTGAAGTGTCTTAGATCAGACAATGGAGGTGAATATTGCAGCAATGAGTTTGATAGGTACTGTTCAAAGCATGCAATTCGCAGAGAGAAGACAGTTCCCAGAACACCACAAGAAAATGGTGTGTTAGAAAGGATGAACAAAACAATCATGTAGTGTGCAAGGTGCATGAGATTGCATGCAGGATTGCCTTTACAGTTTTGGGCAGATGTTGTAGATACTGTTGTTTATATAATAAATAGAGGGCCTTCAAGTTCCTTGGATGGTGGTGTTCCAGAAGAAGCATGGACAGGTAAAAAAGTAAACTACTCTTTTTTAAAGCCTTTTGGTTGTGAGGCCTTTGTCCATATTGAAAAAAAATAGAACAAAGCTTGAGGCAAAGTCAAAGAAATGTACCTTTATTGGATATGGTGTTAATGATTTTGGTTATCGCTTATATGATTACGAAAATCACAAAATCATTAGGAGCAGAGATGTAATATTCAATGAAAAGGTCTTGTATAAGAATCAATTGCAGGAAAAGAAACAAAAAAAAAAGGAATATGCAGTTCTTGATGAAATCACTAAAAAAGTAGAGGTGCCTGAAAATAATAATAATCAACAACCACAACAATAGCAACCACCACAACAGCAACAGGCACCCAAAACACTTGAAGGTGGTGTTAGAAGATCTACCAGGATAAGCAGACCCCCTGAACGATACTCTCCTTCATTATATTATTTATTGTTGACTAATTCTGGTGAACCCGAATGTTATGAAGAAGCAATGTAGGTTGAAAGCAGGAAGAAGTCGGAGGTAGCCATGGAAGAAAAGATGGACTCCTTAATGCATAACCAGACTTGGGACTTAGTCAGGTTGCCTGCAGGAAAAACCACATTGAAGAATAAATGGGTTTATAGGCTGAAGGAAGAAGATGGAGGAAAACAGAGATACAAAGCTAGACATGTGGTGAAGGGGTTTGCACAAAAGAAAGGTATTGATTTTGATGAAATATTTTCTCCTGTTGTTAAAATGACTTCAATCAGAACTATTTTAAGTCTAGTAGCAGTTGAAGATTTGCATCTTGAGTAGTTAGATGTAAGGACAGACTTTCTCCATGGGGATTTAGAGGAAGAGATATATATGTAGCAGCTAGAAGGATATGAGGTGAAAGGGAAGGAGAAACTAGTGTGCAGGTTGAAGAAGAGCTTGTATGCTTAAAACAGGCTCCAAGGCAGTGGTATCTAAAATTTGACAACTTTATGTTTGAACAAGGTTATACTATATGTCACTCTGATCATTGTGTTTATCTGAAAAAGCGAAATGATGGCAGCTATATTATATTGTTATTGTATGTAGATTACATGCGTGTTGCAGGGTCTAACATGCAAGAAATAAATGTGCTCAAAGGAAAATTTGCAAATTCATTTGCAATGAAGGATTTGGGAGCTTCAAAACAAATCCTTGGTATGATAATAACTAGAGACAAGAAAAATCGTAAATTAACATTGTCTCAAAATGAGTACATACAAAAGGTGTTGAAAAGATTTAATATGCACAATGCAAAACCAGTTAGTACACCTTTTGCAGCCCATTTCAAACTTAGTAAGGAAATGTGCCCAAAGACCCAAGAATACATGGATTATTGTCTAAGTTCCATGTGCATCAGCAGTTGGAATCTTATGTATGCATGTCTGCACAAGGCCTAATATTGCACATGTAGTGGGAGTTGTAAGCAGGTACATGAACAATCCAGGAAAGGAACATTGGATGGTAGTGAAATGGATTCTCAGATATTTGAAAGGTACCAAAAATCAAGCATTATGCTTTGGTGGTTCAAACATTTCTTTACATGGATATGTTGATGCAGATATGGAAAGTGATAGAGATAACAGGGGGAGCACTATAGGATATGTATTTATTGTTGGTGGAACAGCTGTCAGTTGGGTTTCACAAATCCAAAGTGTTGTTGCACTTTCAACAACAGAAGCAGAGTATGTTGCTGCAACAGAGGATAGTAAAGAAATGATTTGGTTACAAAGATTTATGGGTGAATTGGGTAAGGAGCATGATATGGGCACATTATACAGTGATAGCCAAAGTGCCATTCATCTTGCAAAGAACTCAACATTTCATTCCAGGACTAAACACATACAGCTCAAGTACCATTTCATATGATCAGTGTTGGAAGATGGAGAGTTGAAGCTGGAAAAGATACACATTAGCTAGAATCCTGCAGGTATGCTAACAAAAGTTGTAACCAGGGAGAAACTGAGAATATGCTCAGTTTCAATTGGTCTTCAAGGATGATGATGAAGATGAGAAATAGCCAGGTCCAAAGAGGAGTCATTGTCTAGTAAATGAAGTAGCGATGGAGTTGCTACAATCATTCTCCAAGTGGGAGATTGTTGGATGTGGAGCATGATTGTTCAGAGGTCTTTGTTTCAACCAGATGTATACCCCAGGAAGTTTGTACACCCCTCCACGCGGGGGTGTGCGGGGGGGACTTGTCCCCCCCGTGGGGGTCTGGGGGGGCCAATCCCCCAAGCTGGGGGGTCTGGGGGCCAACAATCCCCCAGCGGGGGTTTCGGGGGCAGCGCCCCCAAAGCTAAAAACAGATGTAAAATTGCCTTGTAAAAGTATAGTAATTTCTAGTCAATCTAGGCCATTCATTAGGTGGATGATCTTATGGTAGAACTTATGTTTAGTTTAAGGTTTTTTTTCCCTAGAAGGAAACCCCTCTCTTTATATGAGGGCATTGCATTTTGAGGCTGTGTAATAGATGTGTATTCTTCAAGCGAGAAGCAAAGAGGAGAGATTGTGAGATAAAACATAGGATATTACAGCGGATCTGCTATAGGTTGTGTCTCTTCATTTTGCTGGATAATAGAAAGGAAGGACTGGTTGTTCGGGGTGGACGTAGCCCAAACTGGGTGAACCACGTATATCTGTGTCTCTCTTGTTTTCTGTGTTTTCTGTGTTTCTATTTCTGCAATATTTTATGTGTTCCATTGCTCCGTAATATATAATTTTCTAACATTGCTGATGGTGCCTGTCGCAGTACTTGGAATCTTTCCTCCGTGACATGGGTGATCTACGATCCTCACGGTGAGTTAGTAGACCTTCAAGCTATTTGTCTGGGTTGCGCCAAAAACAATTTCGTTGAATATAGTGTTGTCATTGAACTATTGACTGAGGTTTTTAACCTCGATATTGGTGTGTTGATTATGAATCTGGATTCTCAACTTGTTATTCTCCAACTTAACAGGCGTTATTTCGTCAGAAACCCTCAAATTTTAAGGTTGTATTTGCATGTTCAATTATTGGAAAGAAATTTTGATTTTATCACATATCAACACCTTCCAAGAAGATTAAACAGGTTAACTGATGCATTGGCGAATCATGTATTAGATAGACATTTACGCATTTTATAAACAACCATTGTATGCAAGCATTTAGACATAGTAATAAACCATAGATATATATATATATATCTTATATATATATATATATATATATATATATATATATATATATATATATATATATATATATATATATATATATATATATATATATATCGTGTGGCACACCGTGGCGCTCAAAAAATAGTGTGTATGTCAAAAATTAGAGTATGTGTTCATGATACATCCGAGACACATGTCTCTCAAAACTAGCAGAAAAGAAACACCTAGGCATCTATTGTGGTGGGTTCTACTCCCTATAGCAGACCACTGCTAGCACTACTCGTCTCAGTAGTCTGTGGACCCTAGCAGATACACCCGCAGTATATCTCTGGTACTCTCACGGGACCTCCTCGAAGCCCCTGTAGTCTGGGATCCCCTCGGTCAGGCCCTCGAGGTTCTGGGTGATCTCCTCCTCTACCTCACCTCCTGGGGGTGGAAGAGCCAGCTCTCTGTTGTCCTCCCTTCATGCTGTAGGAGTGAGACCCACAGGTCTCTCAGGTCCCACATCTGCAAAATGAAATGAACATAATGATTAAGACATATACACTTAAAAATCCAAAAACATTATAAAAACAAAAACATATAAACAGTGTGGTGGTTAACCAAGTGTGTTACCTCTATCATCCCATTGCTTGCCGGGCAGAAGCAGCATGTAAAGATCTCCTTGGAAGTTTGTGCCCACATAGGGCCAATCCTCAATGATAACCTTCTGCTGATCCAACCACTCCAGGAAGAGTGCTCCCCATGAGACTAGTCAGTTGCCACCTCCTCGTGGCATCACATGTGCCCATCTGGTAATGCGAGTCTCTCGCGGTCCCAACACATAAAGGTCCATGTCCTGCAGCTGAAGTAATGGTACCCTCTCCAGCACGAGTGGTACCAAGATGGACCAATATCCAAACTGTTTGGTCTCTCCACGTCGGCATTTGGTCAGTTGTCTCTTCATGTTCAAAGACACTGCCTCAGCCCAGTCATACATGGTCAGGTTAAGGCAATCTAGAGCCAACCACTGTTGGGTCTTAGTTGCCTTGTGTTGTGCCTGAGAGCCTGCTACTCTCGTGATCGTAAATAGTAAGACATGAAATGTCAAGTCCTCCACTATTGGGATTTGCAGTTTCCCACTGGTGGCTGACTTGCGTGCCCCCGGGCATGCTCGTGCAATCAGCATATCGAGAGTCTCCCTAGCAACCCACATGCCCTCCATGCGAGGTCTCTCACCTCGGCGAGATAAACCTGTCAGGAAATATATGTCAATCATATACAACTCAATCTCCTGACCCCAAATGATGAACTTTCCCTCCGTCGGGTTCCACGAGCGAATCAAGAACTCGAGCAAGTCTAGTTGTGCCCGAAGGAGTGGTGTGAGGAAAAATTTCAGTAACCCGCAGTTTCGCAGGTTTCTTCTGCATTGAGGGTCATTGAGTCCTCTTTCATCGTCAACATCATGATTTCACTCTTGCCACACGTACACCATTGTTACACCCTACATAAACCAATAACATCAATTAGAATTGTTTTGACCGTTCAAAATGCTGCTAAAAATGAAAAATTCATATTCGTGGCGCCTCACAGCTATTTTTAAAATAGCAGCAACGGCGTGATTTCATAGTTAATTTTTTGTCGGATCGTTTAGTAGCACAACTATTACCTACGATGATGCCGATTGTGGTGTGTGTAAAATCCTCGATCGTTGCTAACCCATGAGGGACTTCAGTGACCACCGAGGCGCAGTTGTGAAACAAACAATTCACCAAAAACCACCCAAAATGCATGAAATTCGACTTCAAAACAATCAAAATGCAAGGATGAGATTGATGTACTTACTTGGTGAAAGTCTCGCGCGAAATGGTCGACCACAGGTAACGGAATTGAGCTCCCAAAATCGCACATGTATGAAGTTGAAAAATTACCAAAAGTTAAAAACTCAAAACACAATGTAAAAATGATTTACCATAGGTCTTTATATAGATATTTTTCACAATTTTAGGGTTTTTAGACTATAGGACTTAGGGTTTTACAAAATGTTTTGATTTTACCTATGGTTTTAAGGGTTTTGACCTAATTTTTCAATATTACAGTGCTTATTTTTTGTCGAATAGATCTTATATTTTGTTTTTCTATGCAAAAATAGGGGCGATGGATACATGATTAATACATGCTTGGTCCATATTGTAAAATTTTCTACAAGTCTTCTTTAAGCTCTTTTCCGACTTATAAAAGACGAAAAGATTGTCGAGTTTTCCTTTTTAACTCGTTAAACGGAATAAAGAGGCGGTCTACTTTCAGCTCTTTTCTGATCGTATAAACGCGAAAAGATGGTCGGGTTTTTGTCATTTCAAGTTTCATTTTGGTTATGAAATGTCGTGTCTCCGATCGCTTTTTTACTTTTTCGGATCGAGAACGCTAATTACAAAAAGTACTTCTTGATCATAACGGTCAAGCGGTTCTCTCGGGTATTTTTTTCTACTTTTTCGGACTCGAGGGACACAAACTTACGAAAAAGGACCCCGTTAGAGTTTTCTTTTCCATGTCTTTTTCAAACTCTCTAAACATGAAAAAGACTCTGAGTTTTACCTGTCGGGTTCGTTAAACCCTGACAACATTGGACTCATCACCATGATGAGACTCGAGCTTCTCCTCCCTAGGGCTCGTTAAACTATCACTAGGTTGGATTTGTCCGAAGGTCAAACTTATATCACAAGCATATGTTATCCCATTCAAGCTTGTTTTTCAAAAATAATTGGGGTACTCGCCAGCAATGGTGGGGGGAAATTTGGAAGTCGTCATTGGTTACCTATGGCAGCTAGTCACTCTTGAGCATCGACACTTTTTCTTCTTGTCATGTTGGGATATCCTCTCATCGTAATTGGCCTTCTAGGGTTTTGGGTTGCCATTTTGCTTCATCCCATTTGATCCATGTTGTCTTCGTCAGACCACATTTCGGAGTCATGTCGCCAATATGTTCAAGAGTATAATCTTTCTGTAGTTCACACCCTTACCTCCTCCTCTGATGCTTTGTTTCACCATCTGCCACTTGTTCCTTGTCTCGCGTCGTTGATGAGGGAAACATTATGGCCCTCCTGTGACAAATCACCTCCTCTCGACACCATCTCATTATCCATGACGTTGATCTAGAGATCCCTTTCAGTACCTTGGAGCTTGCATGTCTCAATGGCAAGTTCTCTACACCTGACGATAGACTTTCATCATTGGTCTTCGATTAGGTGATTCCACGAGTGTTCGACTCCAGATCATTTTTTCACACTTAGTGGATTATACTGGCAGTACCTTGAGAACCATTGGCATTATCGGTGGTCTCTCGTGCTTGTTAACGGTTTTCATCATTGACCGGTAATCAAGATATTTTCTATCATGCTCGACTTCAGCACATCTGTTCGCATGCTAGAAATTGTACTATGATCGGTTAGGGTTTCAAGACCCCCGACTAAGATTACATATGTTCGGGCTGCGTGGATTGGTTCATGATTATATACATGACTCTTTGATTGGATGGTTGCGACCATACCTGAGTCTTTATGGATGGCTGCAACCATACCTTTATCATTACATATGGACTTATCGACTGGGTGGTTGCGTCCATACCACAGACCATGTTTCATATGTCTTTTGGATGGCTGTGCCCATGCCTGGACTACATGTATTTCACTATCAGAGATATCAGTTGTACTTGTGTCTACAAGTTATTTGTGGTGGTGTTCCAATTCGATTCTAATTTCGTAAAGCATTTCACCCCTCCCACTCTCTTGGGCTTCATGCTTTAGGGGGCATCTGTTACACAGTAATTTGTCACTAACCTCATCTCAGTCCCTGAACGACATCTCCATTGTGTCATACATTAAATAAACATGTCCATATCTTCCCACTCATGTAAGAAGATTAAACAAGTGCTCTATAATACTAAAGATTGACCCTTTTTGCCTAAGTTTCTGCATCGTCGCAAGTAAACCCTTAAAATGTGCAACGATTCCCTATCATGGACTGTATCATTGGGACGTCGTTGCAGGTGTACACATGTTTCCTGCAACGGTTGAATATTAGGGCTCGATGCAAGTCCTCGAGTTATTTATTGCAATGATTGGTCCAAACGCATTGCTCCCTTGCGATGTTGTCGCTAAGCCCTAGTTTCTGACTTGCGACGGTCCAGATTTGGTGAATTAGTTCAAGCAGTTGGCCTTCTGGGTGATTCTAGAACTGGTTGATGGGTCAGATTGGTTCACCTTTCCTCCTCTAGGATGGTAGTTCCACCTTTTGTGAAACCTCCCTTGAGGATAAGCTCTTTCTCCCTCATTTCATGGAGGCTCCTCCTCCTATAAAAGCACTCCCCATTGCTATGGTCAGCTAGTTCCTCATTGCAAGTTCCTAGTTCTTGGTTTTTGGATTGAAGTAGATTAGATAGCTTTGGTGTGAGTGTGACGAGTTTGTTATGTGGAATTGTTGATAGTTTGGTAAGAGGTTGTGGAGTGCCTTAGCTTTGTATTAGAGCTTGTGAGTGAGAGAGAGATATTATCCATTTTGGAGACCCATTCTTGAGAGTGAATGCTTGAAGGAACATATTGGCTGGACCCTTCGAGAAGGATTGCGACATCAAGGCTTGGTTGTAAGCTTTGCTCTTGATTTATTTTAATAAAATCAATAATGATTTCCTATATCTTGTGTACAATTTACTTGATAGCTTATGATTCCTTAACTTTATAAGTAAATAGATCATTGTTGTTATCAGTTACGTGCTCTGTTGTTTTCTTGTGGTGTTTCAGGTTGATTTCTCATTAAGGAGAAGGAAACAAAAGCTGGAGCGGCGCAACGAAAGCTTCACCGAACACCGATTTTGAGGTAGGCCTCCAACGATGACTATTTAAGGAAATCTATTGTTGTTTTGTTTTGCTGTGACTAGACCCACTCTAGGGCTAGAGGGGTTGCCTTTGTCCACAAAGGGAACACTTTCCTAATTCACACTCTCGTGCTTGTTAACAGTTTTCATCATTGGCCGGTAGTCAAGTGATTTTCTAGTATGCTTGACTTCAACACATTTATTCACATATTAGAAATTGTACGATGGACAGGTTGGGTTCAAGACCCCATACTTAGATTACATAAGTTTGGGTTGCATGGATTGGTTTGTGATTGCATACATGACTCTTTGATTGGATGGCTACGACCATACCTGTATTTTCATATGGTCTTGACGACTAGATGGTTGCGTCCATACCACAGGCCAATTCTATTTGTCTTTTGGATAGCTGCACCCATACATCGACTACATGTATTTCTTTCACTATTAGAGATATCAGTTGTACTTGTGTCTGCAGGTTCTCCGCGATGGTGTTCCGGTTCAGTTATGGTTTCGTAAAGCATTTCACCAATCCCACTCTCTCAGCCTTCATGCTTTAGGGGGAATCCATTACACAGTATTTTGTCAGTGACCCCGCATCCCCTGATCCTAGGTAGAGTCGGTCCCTGAATGGCATTTTCTCTGTGTCATACATCAAAATATGTGTCCACGTCTTCCAAATCATTCAAGAATATTAACCATGCTCATTAATCCTGAATTTGATCCTTTTTACCTATGTTTCAAGATCGTTGTAGGAAATCAGTATTCTGCCTGCGACGATGGCCCAAAGTGAACAAGAACCTCGCAACACCGTCACAAGAGTACATATGTTCTCTGCAACAGTCAGATTTTAGGGATCGTCACAGGACATCAGTATCCTACTTGCGACGATAACCCTGAAGACACTAATGCCTCGTGATGTCGTCTCTGAGTCTTAGTGTTTGACTCGCGACAACCCAGATATGGTGAACTAGTTCAAACAGAACGCTTCTGGGTGGTTCTGGAGTTGGTTGTTGGGTCAAGGAAGTTCACCTTTCCTCATTTGAGATGGAATTTCTACCTTTTGAGTAACCTCCCATGAATATAAACCTCCTCTCCCTCATTTATGGAGGCTCCTCCTCTTATAAAATCATTCTCCATGAAAATGATCAGGTGGTTTTTGGGAGTGAACAAATTAGCTAGTTCTTGGTGTTGGATTGATAGTTTACAGTGTGGATTGCTGAGAGCTTAGTAATTGGCTGTGAATTGATAGTGTCAAATGGTTTTGTAAGAAAGGAGCCTTGTTATGGTTGCCTTAGTCTCATACTAGTGCTTTTGGGTGAGAGGGAGAGCCATCAGTCTTTTTGGGAGACCTTTGAGAGCGAATGCTTATGGAGACATATTGATCGAACCCTTCAAGGAAGCTTGCGACGTCAAGGCGTGGTTGTAAGCTTTACTGTTGTTTATATTAATACAATCAATGATTATTTCCTATATCATGTATGAAATGTATTTGATAGTTTATGGTTCGTTGACTCTATAAATGGATAGTTCGTTGTTGTGCTCTATTATGTGTTGTGTCGTTTTCATATGTCGTTTCAGGTGAATCATTCATTAAGGAGAAGAAAGCGATAGCTGAAGTGGCGTAACAAATACTTCATCAAACATCGGTATCAGGTAGGCTCCTTCAATGATAACTATTCAAGGAAGTAGCTATTGTCTTTGTCTTGCTGTGACTAGACCCACTCTAGGGCTAGATGGGTTGCCTTTGTCCGTAGAGGGAACATTACCTACATCACAATACTGGATGGTCCATCTTTTCCCCTGGTTGCACTAAGACTCCTCCTAGCGGTATTCTAGACGAGTCGATGTGTACGTGGAACATTTTTTCTAGTCGGGGTACACATATGGGGGCACTTACTATCCTTTCTTTTAGAATGTTCAATGTTATAAGGAGAGCTTCAGCGTAAATCACATAAGAAAGACTTTCGTCGACGTGTTTCGAACCAACCAATGTGGTTCAATGTTGTTTGACAATAGTGGTCTAGATGAATTCCTTCGTCTTCCTTAGTAGTTTCTCCATTGGGGCTATTATGGCTGCATAGTTCCTTGATGTTGGGTGCAGGATCCCCCAAGGCAAGTTTTGGGGCTTAAAGCCCAAGTTTTGACTAAATCCGATGTAGAGACTCCACACTTTGTGGGTGCAGAGCGCGAAGATTATAAATTAGTCATAGGGTTGTCCACCCTCATTTTTTTAATGTAATGTTAGCTTTAGAGACCTACCCATGGTCTGTGGACCATGGGATTGTATAAATAGAGTGAGACTCTAAGTTGTAAAGGAGTAACCGAAAAAATGATATAGAATAGAAGGATAGCAGAAGATCTAAGTGTAGAGTCGATTCTTTGGGTCGTAGAGTATGAGAAGGCTCTGCAGCTGAGTGCGCAGAGGCCTAGTAGTCCGCAGCTAAGCGCGTAGAGGCCTAGTAGTCTACAGCTGAGTGCGTGGACCCCTGCAGCTGAGTGCACAGGGTGAGTCGAGTCTGTAACCGTTGAAGAAGTAATAAAGAGAAGTTTCATATCATTCCTGTGTATCTTTCATTTGTTCTGAACATTGAAGGTGTTGGGTATAATTTGCATTTCTATTATTTATATGACACGCAAACTTATATGCTTGTGTTGATTAAGTGAATATAGGACAAAGTATCTGTTTACGCGAAGTTAACTAAAAATTGTAAGAACATAAGTAAGATCCACTGTGTAACTTGGGAAATAGTGCCGATCGCTGCCTTAGCAGCGCGAAATCACCTCAGCCCTTGGTTAGGGCTGCGCGAAGGTGATTATAACAGATCGTGAAGGTCTCGCAGGTCAAAACAGCGTGTGAAGTGACTTGCACAAAGCTATTCACAGTTGGACTAAATCGACCCCTCAGACATCTCAAGGGTGCGGAAACCTAGTTCCAGCATCCCCCCATACTGCTTCGGGTGAGACCTTAGTCCAAGCTCCATGGGTTGTTTCCGAAAGGGCCAGCAGTACAGGGATTTGTTTTGATAATTAACTTCGAACCTAGGTCAGGCCCAAACAAGCCAACAAATGGATCCGTTGTCGAGACCAGAATCTGCATAGAGATGTCCGATGTCGTATCATTGGAATCCAACTAAGAAGGAAATTGAAGTTTGGTTGGACAGGAGAATTCACGAGTTCGTGGCACAGCAAAACAGGAATGCATGACTATCAAAGGAAGAGTGATTAGACTGCCCCCTGTACACAGAGATCCACGAAATCTTCTTCGCATCTTTCTCTACTGAGTTGTACGAGTGGATCGCGAAGCTAGCAGATAGCCAAGGAAGGTGGAAGCTCGACGATCCTATTGTGTGGACCCCAGAGTTGGTGCACAGATTGGAAGCATTGGAGGATAAGATCATGCGCACTTTTGATCATTAGCTCGATCGGATTACAAGAGGATTCATTACTGAGTTCATGGTAGATACTTCAATCAGCTATAGCGAGGCAAAGAGACGCTTTCTCAAAGGACCGTGAGGTAAGTATGTAAAGTCTCTAAATACTTGGATTAAAATGTTATTGTGTGAAAAGTGGATTATGCATTTACATTAATGTTTGGGGCTACACAAAGTGGAAAAAATTACAGAAACGAAGGAAGTAAGGGACCAGAGAATAGCCCCTTGATTTCACCTCCACGAGGGGATGAGGAAGAGCTCGTGAAGGTCTCTTCAAGAAGCGCGATCCATTCGATAAGGTAGAGAATTCCACGCATACCACCCCCACCCATCCCATCACCAGCTTCACCACCATCACCTCCATCTTCGCCCGTACCAGCTCCGTCACCACCGCATTTCATTATGGCAAGCACCATAAAGTTTCATGTGTTCAAGGGATAGGGAAATGAAGATCCGTACTAGTTTTGGTTCATTGTAAAATCTGTATGGGAAGCGTAGGGAGTTACATATGGTAATATCAAGAAAGTGACGTTGGTTAGCGCTCTGTAGGATTGTGCGCTGACCTGGTACATTAAGCACTCAAGTGATAATCTGAACACGGGAATCATGGATATCCAAACTGTACTAAATAAGGAATTTAGCAGGCCAAAGTCAGAGGCACAATCAATCATTGGGTTCAAAGATATTGCAATGCTACCAAGCAAGACTCCTTAGGAGATGGATCAAAGGCTGAAGTGTACAATTCGCGAAGCTAATATGACTTTGACGAATGGACAACACCGTGAATGGTTTGTAGCATCGCTAATGCCGCATTTGAGGAATGCGTTGTCATAGTAGAGGTTAACAACACAGGTAGAGGCCTTAGATATCGTGATGAGGCTACGTGAGACCCCAATGCAAGACCCCAACTTGGGAGTTGAGCAGATCCACATGCAGTTGAAGAACTTATGCCTTGAAAAGCAGATTCTAAAACAGGTCAGGACAGCTCGACCAAAAGTGCGCGAAGAGGTGTAGTGCATAAAATGTAAGGGTCAGGGTCACGACAAGGACCACTACCCGGTGTTTGAAAATTACGTTGTGGGAGCAGGACCGATTACAATAAGGCCAGAAGTGCAAGTAGGACCGAGAGCGGTGCTTTCTCTGTGGTGCATGATTTTTCAAATAGGTAGAAAGCATGCTATGGACAACTACCATTTGCTACAGAGGTATACAAAGAATTCGCAACAGTTATTCTGTAATTTCTATAGATCAATGGGACATAATGAGCGCACTTGTAGAAGCTATGAGCTAATGAGGGATAGAACTCCCACCTACAGGGTTTAGGCCAAAACGCGGCCCCTAGGCCAGGGTGTAAGGATGGCACGAACCGGATTTCAGGGGCGCAAACAAGGCCAAGGTGAAGGAGGACCTAGGAGAGGTCACAGACAGCTGATATGCTACAATTGCGGAGGGTCAGTGCATTATGCCTGTGATTGTACAAATCCAACGCATCTTTTATGCTTGTATTGCACATTGTTTGATCATGAAATAGAAGATTGTCCTACGCTAATAGATAGGATACATGACAAGGGAGTGCTACCACCTCCCCTGACTCAAAACCTACAGACGATGAGGTCTGAGCCATGCGAGGAAGACCCTAATGTGAATATTGTGCTCTAAAATGGAACTGTAACGAGATATGATAAAGGTAAACAGCCAGAAGATAGTACTTGGGTTCACAAAGCTTTGGCGAAAGAAGCAAAGTTTGATTTGGAGCATGCTCGAGAAACCTTTATGGAAGCTAAGAAGAGCTTCGTTGATGCCTCCACTTCAGGAAGAAAAGATAAACCGGAGTTGGAGATGGACCCATCGATGCTCACGATGTTCCTGGAAACATGTATGAAGCTACTACGCAACATTAAGGCTGTAAAGGGATTACAGGAACTCATTAACAGACACGTTGGGACCGCACCAAGAGAACCATGTGTAGTCCAAAAGCTTGGAAAGCATAAGACTAGGACAGGGAAAGAAATGAGGTTAACTGCGAAGATTGGAGAATACGAGATGGACCAACTAATTTTGGATTTAGGATCAGACGCGAACGTTCTGCCGAAGCAGACATGGGAGCGCATGGGGAGGCCTGCGCTACAATGGTCTCCTATTCAACTACAAATGGCAAACCAACAAAATATAATACCCTTGGGGAAATTGCAGGGAATCACAGTGGATATCGAAGGAGCGAGCACGTTAGCAGACTTTGAAGTGATAGAGATTGTTGATGACAGCAATCCCTACCCTGCGCTCTTAGGAATTGATTGGGCCACTAACATGAATGGGGCAATTAACTTGAAGAAGCGCAAGATGATTTTTGAGAATAAGTCCTTGCGTGTAGTTATACCCTTGGACCCTGAGGAGGGATCACGTTATACAGAACGATGCACGACTATGAAAGTGATGATGATTTGGATTGTATCTAGAATATGACTACGTGAGAGCAAGACTAGGTAAATCCCACTACGGATGGACAAATTTCATGGGAGCGCAAAAGCTCATGTTCTTTGAATTCGGATGAGGAGATAGAGTGATGGCAGAACTAGTTACACGAGGTAACCACGCTGAATTGTAACATGATGACAAGGTCATTGCACTGCATATCGACAAAAGTGAGAGATCTGCCTACTTATGATGGATTAGGTGAGGTAGACGCCTTCTTGGATAGGTTTGAAAGGGAGGTGTTGGAGAATCAACGTTTCCAAGCTTTGAATTGGGTACCACGTGCTACACCAGTGAGGTGGTGGGGTATGTACAAAGGAAGCTTTGAAGACTAGCGCGTGTGTAGGAGGATGATGCGCACATGGTTTGGGAAGCTTAGAGCACGATTGGTGGATAAATACAATGGACGGGATGGTCCGCGTGTGCATCTCTCCAAGTGGATACAGGTATATGGAAAAAAACCTAAGCGGATGCACATGAACTTCACGTTGGCAAATACGATAAATAAGCATGTGTTGGGGGGGGAATGCGCAACTGGCTCATCAAGTTTGAATGACAGAGTATGAAGAGAATGATCGCACAGAAGGTTATCCACATAGAAGCCTTTAACGAAGTGTGTGAAGTACTGAATAAGGTATTTAAGGCGTAGCAAAGTGATTGGGACCTGTGCATACCAGCAGTCTTATAGGCTTATAGTCAAATGTGCAAAAAACTGACAGGACAGACACCTTCTAGGTTGGCCTATGGTGCGAACGTTGTAATGTCGATGAAGTATATCATGCCTAGTCCGTGCATAGCAGCACCCATGGATATGACGGATCACGGAACATTGGAAGAAAGGATCACACAGTTGGAAGAACACGAAGAAGAACGGATGGGACCTGATGAAAGGATCCAGTGGGGTAATCTTAGGCTCCAAGAACTCATGAATGAAAGAGTTCGGTTGAGGGAGAAAAGCACCATGGCGGAAGAAGAAGTCAAGAAGCTTGAGGAAGGAATCCAGAAGGACTTCCTTGATAAAAAGACAATGGTGATAAAACAGGATGCACACGATTACATTGATGAACTTGGGGACTACCGTCGAGAGTTGATCAATCTGATGCCTTGGATTTGACTGCATGTTACTAAGGAATGCAAGGACCCCACGAAGAAGTGGAATGAACTACCATACATGGCCATGGATGATGTCATATTCGTTGTGCTTGAGTCGTGGCAACTAGAGTGCTGCGCTCTAGACATCTCCACGGTAGAAGCAGAGAAGTCTGCCGCACAAAGAAAGAAGGAGGAGGCAAAGCTGCGGATGGCGCAGCTGGGAGAGAAGAGAAGAAAAGAGGTGACAGCAGTAAAGGTGCAGGAGGTGTAGGACGCTACAACGGCAACTGCAGAAAAATAGAAGGCAGCCGCGGAACAGTAGAAGGCAACAGCAAAATGGCAGAAGGTCATAGAGAAGGAGCACGAGGGCCGGAAGTCGCCTTTGCCTGAGAAAGAAACAAAAATAGAGGAGGGTGGTGCGGAGCCACAAACAGCATCTACACAGTTGAAGCACCAGTGCCTGAGAGAGCAGGTGGGGCTACGAAAGAAGTCAAAAGCCTCCAAGACTTCTTTCGACCTGATCACCCTCACTGAGGGAGATCTTCATGATATAGGGGAAATGGTGCAAGATGTCACTGCGGAGGTCCTCTAGCAGTTCGTGGAGGAAAATCAAATGGTATCAGGGCCCTTCCAGGCACAGATTTAGGAGTTGCAGGTGCGCACTCCTTAGACTGGTACTCTGTCGACCAACGTTGCAATAGGCATGGCCGCAACTTAGGAAATGTTGCGCGCCCACATGACCAACACAATAGTGCTTCCAGAGGGGGCATTGGTTACACAAAACAAGGCCGACAGGCCTACGATCAGTGTGCTAAAGGGAATGGGGATCAACATGGTTGCGCTCCCTCGAGAGACGCTCTATGTTTTGCAAGACGGAGTAGCTGCAGAACTACTCCAGGTGATGAGCGAACAAGAAATCAACATGGAGAAGTTGATCTTGCAACGCGACAAGGTCGTGTCCTAGAACAGGTAGCTAGTGCAAGTAGTCGAGGAGGCCTGCCAGATGGTCCCTGAGTGTTACATAGTCATTTGTCACTGTCCTCATCACAGTCCCTCTGTTGTGTTATGTGTCAAATAAACATGTTCATATCTTCCCATTGATGTAAGAAGATTAAGAAAATGCTCTCTGATGTTGCAAGTTGACCCTCATTCCCTAAGTTTCTGCCTCGTCGCGAGTAAACCCTTAATATACGTGACAGTCCCCTGTCATAAACGGTCTCATCGCGACCCCGTCACAGGTGCACACCTATTTCTCATGACAGTCAGATTTCAAGGCCCAACGCGAGGCTATTAGCTATTTATCACGACAATTGGTCTACATGCATTGCCTCCTTGCGATGTTGTCGCTGATATTTAGTTCACGGCTAGCGACGATCCAAATTGGGTGAATTTTTTGCAACAGTCAGCCTTCTGGATGTCTCTAGACCTAGTTGTTAGATCAGTTTGGGTCACCCTTCTCCCTCTGGAATGGCCTTCCTTGAGGATAAGCTCCCTCTCCCTCATTTCATGGAGACTCCTTCTTCTATAAAATCACTCACCATTGCTATGATCTGCTAGTTTTTTAGTTCTTTTGGTTGGAGAATGTTGCTAGTGTTTTTGAGCTAGATAGGTAGCCTTTGTGTGAGTGTGACAAGTGTGGGATTGCTAATAGTTTGTAAGAGGTTGTGGAGTATCCTTAACTTTGTATTAAATCTTGTGAGTGAGAAAGAGATATTGTTTGTTTGGGAGACCCATCCTTGAAAGTGAATGCTTGAAGAAACATACTGGTTGGACCCTCCGAGAAGGCTTGCGACGTCAAGACTTTGTTGTAAGCTTTGCTCTTGATTCATTATTAATACAATCAATGATGATTTCCTATGTCTTGTATGTAATTTACTTGATATCTCATGATTTCTTGACTTTATAAGTAAATAGATCATTGTTGTTCTCGGTTATGTGCTCTATTGTTTTCTTGTGGTGTTTCAGGTTGATTGCTCATTAAGGAGAAGGAAATGGAAGCCGGAGCAGTGCAACAGAACTTCATCAACCACCGGTTTGAGGTAGGCCTCCAACAATGACTATTTAAGGAAATCAATTGTTGTTTTGTCTTTGCTGTGACTAGACCCACTCTAGGGCAGGGGTTGCCTCTGTCCGCAGAGGGAACACTTTCCTACTTCACAAGTTGGTGACTCTGCTGGGGATTCCTTTGTATGTTTTGTTCTTGTTCACTTTTAGTTTGTCTTTTGATTTAGTGTCTCTTAAATTTTGGGGATAAACCATCAGTTTTTGGGTTACCTGGGTCAATTTGGGAAGTCCCCTTACTGTCTGGAAGAAAAATCTGGTGTCATTTAGGTGATTTTACTTTGTCTTTTGCTTAAGTAAGATCGTTGTTGAAGATAGACTAATAGTCACGATGATGTCGCTAATGTTATAGCTTTGTACCCTCGACTATTTGGCTTTTGTCTCAGGTTTCTAGTTTAATTCCCGCGACGACTCCTGAAATTCGACCATCACTGAAAAAAGGTGTACTTTAGCAACTAGTCTCTAGTTGTCAGTGTAACACCAGCGACTAGTCTCTAGTTGTCAATGTAATACCAACAACTAGTCTCTAGTTGTTAGCGTAACACCTGCGACGATTCCTATAAAATTGTTTTTACAACTTTACCTCCTGAATCCACCAGTCTTGTTTATCCCCTACTGTTTCCTCTCTCCCATTAGCTTGTTTTGATTGCTTTTGGTTAAGGTATTGTCTCTTTGGTTTCATTGGGTGAGTCTTGTGTTTTTAGACCATGTGACCTAGCTCTTTAGAGGTTTCATCGAGAAACCATTACTTGGGTTACTTGTCTATCCAAGGTTCATCCACAACCATCTTATTGATTTGCTTGAGGCTTTTTCGCTGCTTGTTTTCTTGCTTGTTGATTTTTAGTTTCGATTATTGAACCAATTTTTATGTTGATTCGATTTCTTCACTACCAAGCATAGATCACAATTGTTTGGATCGATCAGTTCACACTTGCTTGTTTGTCTCTTTAAATTCAAAACAAAACAAACAAACAAACAAAAATAGGGATTGCATTCATTTGATATACGAAAATGAAAGTATATGTGCATTTCAAATTTTCATGTTTGAGAAATTGAAAAGTGAACTCTAAATCTTTCATTAGTAGTATCAATGCATCGTGAGATTAGTGTATTGATGCATTGTGTTTCTTAGTGTTTGCATTCGCTTGTGTTTGCTTGGGAATGAACTTTCTACCCTCCTTTAAGTAGGTGTTCATCGAAATGAAAGATGCTTTACTCATTCTAGTTGCATCCTAGGGTTTTTGATATACATATGGTAGGGCCTGAAAATTGAAAACTAATTCAAGAGCAACTCTAAATTTAACTGAATGAACTTAACAATGCATTGGAACATAATGCACATTATTTAGAGGTCTAGGCTAGAGTCGTGCTTCGGCGTCGTTAAACCTAGTCACTTTTTCTTTCACTTAAGGTTGGGTAATTCCTCCTTCTGTGACTCAATAGCTGCTAGTACGGACTTGTGCTCCCAGCACAGTCGAGTATATATCGGGAGACCCTGCTAGGTTGTCATCCTACCTCCATAGGAAGCCATGTCTACCAACTTGCAAATCGTAACGCACCAAACACAGCATTCGGGAAGACTGACTGTCGTACGAAAAGTCCTTGGTTTTCATATGATCGCCAAGGTGTATATGCAGTTTTACAAGTTGTTTGGTAAACCTTTTGCCTAGTTCTCCAGAGTAGTCACTTTTGTTCCTTATCAGACTCCTTAAAAGAAAAGGTCCATCTGAGCACTTGTCCTTTCAGGCTCATTAAACCTTGAAAGAGGTAGCGTCACCTTTTCATCCTTTTCTCGACTCTTGAAACATGAAAAGGTCAAGTTTTATTCTTGTGTCATAAAATTTACTACCCACGAAATATTCCTGGTAACAGTTAGAATTCTTCGTTACAGTTAGAGTGTTTTTCAGGCTCGTTCCCGATGGCAGCTTTCCCCAAGTCTACCGACCAAGGTCTTCCCCTAGATGGGAACCCTAGTTCGTTTCGTTATTTTGGAAATGTCGATGCTCCGTACATGGCAACATTGTCTTTGCCTGGGTTAACCATCGGTTTGCCCGTTTGGTCATTTTCAACCTCGGTGGTCCCGAGCGTCATGACTCCTATTCCACCGTCTCTTTCGTTTGAATCATGACACGATGATTCCAAGGTTGAGCCTACGCCTTCTTCCCCTGTTTCTTCCTCCTCCTCTCCTCCTTCACCTTTGTGAAAGGTCTACATCCAGTAACCAGGAGGCTAAGAAGAAGAAGAAGAAGTCTGATAAGCCTGAGGCCACCCGTGCAACTATTGCTCCAAGTACATCTCAGGTCGGAACACCTCCTGCTCCTTAGTGGAAGGTTAAGTTTCCTTGTAATTAAGCAAGGGTGACCATATTCTTCGTGATTGTCCTAGAATTCCTAGGATCTTAAAAGTATGGTCTCCCGATTCAGCTCATCCCTCATCGTCCTCTGATGCTCATGATGATGCTACCCTATCAACTGGCAGCGGTAAGAAGAAAGGGAAGATTCTATTCCCCTGTAGACTATGTGAAAGCAACCATCCCCTTCATCTTTGTCTGCTCATGGATAAAGCTTCCGTTGTTTTGGAAAGTCTTACAGCTTCTTCACCTCCACTTCCAATTGGTTATCAGAGGCTCTCCTCAGACCCTCTCCCTGTTGACACAGAGATTGACTTAGATTCTTCTCTTTTCTGTCCTCCTCTTCCCGAACCTGGCTGTCCTCAGCCTATTCCTAACCAACCATTGGTCGGAAAGAGTGTCAACTTGGATTCACCACCAGTGGTCCACTCTGTTCCTGAAGAACATCATGATTATACCGCTCATTTTCTTCTCGTCCCGTCAGATTCCCCTGAGTCCAAGAATGACTCTCCTACCCCAGCTGATTCAAAGAGTCCTTCTTCAGTTCCTGTAGAGCATGGGGGCAATCATATGATACCCCACCAATTAGTTCAGTCATTTCCTTCAACTGGAGTCATTTGACTGCATTCTGCCTTCCATCCTACCTGCCTTTCTAGATTACAGTACATGCCTATGATAAGGCAGTACCTAGCACTATCTTGGATGCGTCAGTTAGCCTCATGCCTTTCACTACTTGGCAAGCTTTGGGCTCCCCACAGCTTGTGCCGGTCACGTAAAATCTATTGGCATTTGACGGAGGAACCAGTCAACCTTCAGGGATCCTTCCGAAGTTCCTTGTTACCTTGGGAGGCAAAACTGTCTATATAGACGTGATGGTTGTCCAAGGTGCTCTAGATTTCAGTCTTCTCCTTGGTTGTGATTATATCTATGCCATGGGAGCTCTCGTTTTTTCACTTTTCTGTGTGGTTTGCTTTCCGCATGATGGAAGAATGGTTATCAATCAATTATCGTTATTTAGTCCCCCGGTGCCTCCTGTGTAGCCATCGTCCCCTATCTGTTCTTGCTCGCAAGCAATACCTTCCCAGCTATAGGTCAATTATGTGGCTACCCGCTCCGTCTCCGCATCTGCTAATGATCATGCAGATGGACTCGTACATCATGTACTGGGGGCATTGGAAACCGATCTGTCAATGGTGTCTAATGACCTGTATTCCTCCCAAAGAATGATTCTTCCATCCAGTGAAGATCTCTTGGGAGTCATGTTTGCAAATGACCCATGAACAGGATTTGAGGAGTGATGAGCGTAGTTCCCGATCTTGTGTCAAGCTCGTTAAAAAATGAATCAAGGAGTTCCGAGGATAGTTTTGATCTTGTGTCAACCTCGTTAAAAAATGAAGAAAGGGCCCGAGGATAGTTTGTTCCTGTCTCAACCTTGCTAACAAATGAAAATGGGCATGGAGCATAGTTCTTTGTCTTGTGTCAGCTCATTAAAAAATGAAACAAGGAGTCTTGAGGAAAGTTCTTGAAACAAATGAAACAAGGGTTATGAGGATAGTTCTTTTACCGTGTCAACCTCATTAAAAAATCAAACCACTCCCTTTCCAAATCGATTCTTTGCTTAAGATCTCGTAAAATCCAAGTCGAGTCTTTTCAAGATCTTGAAAGTGAACCTTCATTCCATCCACCTCGTTGAATGCAATGAAGCTTGGGGGGCATGTACCTCGATTTGCATCATTATTTTGGAGGCATGCGGACTTATAACAAGCATAGTTTTTCATTTCAAGCTTGTGTAAACATGAAACCGAATCCAAGCAGAGTTCTCTATGGTTCAAGCTTGTGTAAAAATGAACCTATACCTGATTTACACCTCATGATTGCTATTTTTATCCGCTAAATTTTGCTAGGTGAGCCTTGGTTTTTTTTTTCCATCATCGCCATCTCTTTGGCCGATCATATGCTTTCACTTGGTTGTTTTTCCTTTCCTAAGGAACCGCAACGATGAGTGGTTTTATTAGCCAGCCTCTTGGCCATTACATGTTTTGAGCAGTTCCACCATTGTTGGAACCAGTTGCTACCCTTTATACCACTCATTCCTCTAGGACGAGTCACCTTTAAGCTCTTTTCTAACTCGTAAAAAATGAAAAGATTGTCGAGTTTTTCCTTTTTGACTCGTTAAACGGAATAAAAAGGCGGTTCACTTTTTAGCTCTTTTCCGACCGTATAAACGCGAAAAGATGCCCGAGATTTTGTCGTTTCAAGTTCGATTTTGGTTATGAAATGACGTGTCTCCTATCGCTTTTTTTACTTTTTCGGATCGAGACCACTAATTACGAAAAGTACTCCTTGGTCGTAATAGTTCAAGCGGTTCTCTCGAGTATTATTTTATACTTTTTCGGGCTCGAGGGACACAAATTTACGAAAAAGGCCCTCCCTGGAGTTTTCTTTTCCGTGTCTTTTTCAAACTCTCTAAACATGAAAAAGACTCATAGTTTTCCCTATGTTGGACTCGTTAAACCCTGATGATGTTGGACTCATCACCATGACGAGACTCAAGCTTCTCCTCCCTAGGGCTCATTAAACTATCACTAGGTTGGATTCATCCGAAGGTCGAACTTATATCACAAGCATATGCTATCCCCTTCAAGCTTTGTTGGAGAGGTAAATCCCCTCTACGGATAGAGGCGATCCCTACTAGCCCAGAACGGGTCTAGCAACAATCAAACAATGCTACCACGCATGTCCCTAATTGCAAATAAAAGGTAGGTGATGAAGACCTACTTGGATTCCAACGCTTTTATTCGTAGAAGAGACGTCGCCCACGCTCCTTTGCTTTGGCCGGTCACAGTCCTCCACGATCTCCGTGAATGGACACCTGCACACAAAGAGAACAACACAAACACAAGCGTGAAATCCAATAAATGTAATTATACATCAGTCAGGAAGGATATAACTCAACATTAATCATTACAAAGACCATGAGAGTGGAACCATAATGATATTCATCTATTATTAATAATCAACAAAGGAGAATACAACCAGAGTCCTGACGTCAAGTCCTCCTTTGGCTAGGTGCTCAGCTACACAAGTCTTGCAAAGCTTGAAGGGATGGGGAACAAGCCTCTCTCTCTTTAGTGACAAGATCTCCTCACTTAGGTTAAGCCTTATGGACATAAAGACGGCTCTTGCAACTCTAATCTCTTGATATCTTCCTTTCAGCACCAGTATTACTACCACTACCACTAGCTTGCTCAAGGCATGGAGACAATCTTTTATAGATGAAAGAGGAAGAGATAAGATCAATCACAACAATCATAGATTTGGCTTCATCGCTTGGAAACTTCCATGGAAGGGTGGCAAACTACTTCCCATTCAAGGAGATTCGAAGCCAAACCATCCTCACTTAACATAGATTCAGTTGGTGAACGAGTTGGAGAGAACTTTCGGAGGTTGATTGGTTAAAAACTTTGCCCAAATAGGTTGGCGCGATTGCAACTCTGGGACAGAGCGCTAATAGCGCGCCCTCTTTGGAGGATTTTCCCCATTGGCACGGGAAGAACACAGTGAACCTGCGCTAATGTAAAAAGGGCTATTTTTATGGGCAAGCTGCAGGAGATGTCTTCAGGGCATGTGAAGCTCATATTCAGAGGGGAATGATGCAAGTGGTTTCAAGTCTTGTCACTTCTCACAAGTCCCGGAATGC